>NPHW01003954.1:0-23776 GCA_002240705.1 Elaphomyces granulatus
AAGTATCTAAATACATTTAGTGTCATTCTTAAAATAAGAGAGTTTAGTGTGGGGGATGCTAATAAAATTTCGTCCAATAGTCATGATGCGGGAAGTGGGCAGTGGGAAATATGGGCTTTGGAAAATGGACAAATGAGCGCTTTGCCTTCTGCCCGAAGGCGGTGTTCGGAAACTCACACTTTTTTGAATCCCGCACATGTGTTGGATACATACTATTCTAGCTCCCGTGCGCCCGTAGGTATGTGTATTATAGGATCAGTGTATCTATCTAATAAAAATAATGATGGGTTTGGTAAGGGGTCAAAGCCACTGCATCAAGACTCATTATACTATCGTACAGGACTAACCAGAACAAGGGAATGAAATGATCAATAACAGGAATCCTGCCCAAGCCCTTGGGCCTATCGGACCCGTGCGGGGTTATAGCTCACTACATATATAGGTCCATGGTGCATGCCACGATGGTAAACCAGAACACAGAGAAAGGAACGACGTTGACATGGATTCTACAGTCCTCCCCTTTGATGGCAACGACGGATTTTACCACTAACTTAAACCACTGATGCCTTTGATATCTGTATTGCGTTGTTGAGTCTTGACAACTTATATCTTGAAACCCCTAAAAAACAATGGTATAAGCGTGAACCTTAGAGTGACGCATGGGGTTTTGCGCCACCCCTGGTTTATATACATACAACTACTAAAGTAATTAAAGAATGAAGGACAATTAATTGCCCTGTTGATAGCCCTGAGGCGTCCTTGGCTTATTATTAATTGTTGATTACCCATACCTAAGAGTGCTATGTAGTGCTACATACAAGCTGGAATGATATCTAACGCAACGATTTTTCAGTAGGTATGTATATTGTAGCTTTTCTCCTTTTCTCCTTGTTTCAAAGGCAAATCTATTGGAGAGTCCATAGAGTATTGACGAAGTTGTGGTATTTAGTTCGAGTCCAAACTCTGTTAGCAGTTTCTTAAAGCTAATGTGAGTATGCATATACTATTGTCAATGTATCACGCTGTGGTGGCGTTATCATATCAAAATGCCTAAATAAGTATCATATATAGATTTCTTGTACATAGATCCTTTACGGTCCCCACTTGTGAGATCAGACAGTTTGCACGGGAGACTGCCAACCACTTTATGATCAGGAGACGACTCCAAATATATGCAACCCTATCCGGACGTCATGCTGCCCTCCAGGGCTTTTGAAAAGTAAGATGTCAATGGCAATTAGTGTCAACTCATTGTCCAAAAGGATGATTCAAGTTCCTTCCGAATCATGGATACAAGCCATGTAGCAATCGATGAAAGGAGGGGGGGATCTCAGTTTCATTCATTCGTATTACATACATAGGGAATATAACTACTATCGGAAAGGGGGGAAAAGGAGGAACCGCCCTGTACCTTCACCCGTAACTTCACAATCTTGGAAATAAACTAATCAGATTATTTTTGACATTCCACCGGTCCCTCAATACAAGAGGATATTCCTTCGAAGTTGTTAGCCTTGCGTCGAGCAATATGGCATGAATCATCATATGAACTTTTACATTGATATCAAGTAAACTAATATTTTCAAATGGTGTGCAGCGAAACTCCCAAACCCTGATTCCCAACCGTAACTAACCTAACGACCGGCGAACTTACTAACATCGTCCTCCAAACTCATGATTTGGACCTTAATAGCGCCTGTCTTAGGGTTTGCTGCGGTCGCAAAGGCCTTCACAGCATCCTCGAGCCGGAATCGGTGTGTTACGAGCTTCTTCAAGTCAATGATGCCATTCTTCACAAGGCGAATAGCCTTGGGCCAAGTATTCGAGTACCGATATTGATGCTGAAGGTCGATCTCGTACGTGCTAAGACGCATGAATGGAATGGCCATCTCATTCTTGCCTACTCCAATCACGAAGACTTTGCCTCCGAATTTAACACTCCAAATGGCGGACGCAAGGCTACTCTCGACACCAGTGCATTCGATAGCGACTCGTGGTCGCAAGGCATCCGCAGTATTGCTCTTACCATCATTCATTGCATCCAAAATCCCTGCAGCGTTTTCCTCGGGAGACAGATCCAGTTGCGCTTTATAGGTACGGACGTCGGGAACGAGATCCATAGCAAAACGTAGCCTCCCCTCGTCAATATCTGTAATCACGATGGGTGTCGCACCTGCAGCTCGAACGCTAAGGAGTGTTACCAGGCCGATTGGGCCTGCTCCCGCAATGAGCACGGGGTCCCCCAGACGAACTCCACTGCGGTCAAGTGCAGCAAGCGCCACACTCAGCGGCTCTAACAAGGCGCCATCTTCAAAGCTCATATTGAAGATTTTATGACACCAAATAGCCGGATGGTTGACATAGCGTCTCAAGAGACCATGGATTGGGGGCGTTGAGAGAAATTCTATCGCCTCACAACCATTATAGCGTCCCGTCAAGCAGGGCTCGCACTTGTTGCAAATAATGTTCGGTTCGATGGCAACACGGTCTCCAGGCTTAAGGGTTATGACATCGGGAGCTACGGCTAGGACTACGCCCGCCGATTCATGACCAAGGATATGGTCGCCTGTAACAATCATCGGGCCAATAAAGCCTGCATGCCAGAAGTGTACATCTGACCTATAATAGCACAGTAGTGAGCTAAAGATATTCTATTCTCGGTGGCAACAGCGATACGTACCCACAGATGCCAGTGCTGCGAACCTCAACCATGACCTCTCCAGGTTTCAGTCCCGCCCCATTTTGTACATCCTCAAGCGATGGGGTTGCCTCTGCTACCCACAAATCGTGGTTTGGATTCGTGTAAACTCCGATATTTGGCTTTGATGGGATTATCTCCAAGGACATGGTGCGAGGCGACGTGGAGCTCTATAGCAAACCCAATGGTGACGCAACTCTCGCCTCTGTGCTAGAAATGCAAAAGAGTAGGTAGATATTATAGATAGCTGATGACTAGTGCACCAGGTCGGCCTGATCAAGTCAAAACATTACAAAATGGGGATGAAACAGAAGAGGAGGAACCTTGGAAGAAAAAAGAAAACACCGATTATAAATGGAGGAAATATCTCTATGACGCTACTAGGACCTACAAGTGGCGACATCCAAACATATTGAGGAGACATGTGTTACTTTATTATTATTAGGCCCAGCATCCCGTTCCCCGCGAATAATTATAATTATATGATACAGTAGCACTATGTAATAAGTAGTAAGCGTGGCGATAATCGTTCCAAGGTTTTCGGTTCTTATTACCCAATTACATATCGTGTAATTGGGTTAGTTTATTACCAAGAAATGCTAACTTCAAATGTTCCATGCTAAAAATCCCTTGGGGTAAAGAGGACTCAGGAGACTCTTTGCATGTTGAAATAATCTCGCCCACAGACGTTATTCTTCTCTTCGACGCTAGGTCATCTTCTTCACAAGTCCGCGGATGCAGAAATGCATTGCCTCTTCTGTCACAAACAAAGATGGAAAAGAAAACATGCTAATCGATGTGGCCTGTCCTGAGATATACTACTACATACCTAGTTTTCTGATGAGACAATCTCACACCATTATTGTTGAAACACTGAAACAGGGGCACTTTGAAAATTATTAGTTCATGTTCCGCAATACATATATCCTTTCTCATGTCTCCCTGCCATGACATTACCAGCGCTGCTCCTATCTTTCTTGCCCCGATCCCCGTTCGAATCGTCAAATGGCATTTCGAAGGCGTGCACCGTGTGCTGTGATGAGGCGATGAGGATATGTTCATTGTCGTTCGATGGTCGAGTGCGAACTAGTTGCAAAATTGCAGGCAGAAAGGGGATTTCGACCGGGAAGTGTAAATCATTTGGTGTGCCATCGACTGGTTAAGGCCTCACTTCACGAGGAGATACGCATTAGTGTTGTGATTGGCATTTGCGTGAATCCATCCAATTCATTGCCATATTCTAGCTGTTGGGTCAGGTTAGTAACGGGAAGCTCAATGACGTTCCTCGGTTCACCAGATAGCCTCGAGCGGTGATGTACATCTATTTTCCCTGATTGATGTCGTTTATTTAGATCATTAGGTAGGCACCAGTGCTTGTCTCTCTACCTCTTTTTGCCAAAATATAAATTCAAGAAAGTTCCCCGGGTGGGATGACAAATTCTCATGCTATGTATGGGGGTCCTTCACCAATTGATCTGGTCACTAGAGGTTCTTTGAGCGGAAACCATCCAAATTTCAAACAACAAGAATCAAATTACAATTATGATGAGTACCAACACTAGGCCAATCTATAGCTGTCTGCAAGGCGACGTACGGCATGGTCCTATCCTTGGTTTGCAGGAGGGCGCTTTCAAGACAGCAGGATGCGGACAGGAAGGAGTTTCAGGAATGCTTTAAGAACTTGAGAGCTCGAGCTCGACGTCTCGAGCTACTTAGGAGATTAAATTAATAGAGAAACTGTACTAGCTATAGTAGAGGATCCGGAGACAGGATAAGTGCTAGGAGTACTATACTAGAGAGCTAGATTGAGTGAGAGCGAGAGCAATGAATTAAAAAGTAACATTCTATATACTAATAGCTAAAGGAGCACAGAAAAAGGACGTGCTGAGGCTATTCAACGCTATTGAGATAGACGCAATTTGATCACGTGATACAAGGCCAAGGTTTTCCCGATATTTCCGATGCTCTACCTTGAATTCCGTGCCTGCGTGTCGCTGCCATAACCTCGACCAACGCGCCATTGGAGACTCTATCCTCCATCAAGGATACCTCCTCTCATTCCTCTCCATTGCCGTCTCTTCCTTTCACCTGTTTGCAAGATGCCCGCCGCGGCGTCTCGTGCCGTTCTACGGCAATCGCGGTTTCTCTTCCGCAGGGCTCCCGTCAGGCACTCGTCTTCCACATCGGAAATCGCCTCTAAGGCAAAGGATACCGCTTCACCGGCCGCTTCAGAAGCCTCGCAGAATATTTCCAAAGTCGCATCTTCTGCTGGTCCTGCAATCGCAAGTGTCACGCAGACTGTTGGTAAGGCCCTGGGGAAGATTGGCGGAAGGACTGGGAGAGTCATTGCATTCGTCGAATGTAAGGATGGGATCTTATAAGCCCTACATTTGGTGTGCTTTCTTCAATTGAGGTTTTGGGAGATGTGGGATAATGAGTTTCGGTTATGACGCAGACTGCTTCCTCATGAGGGGAGGGCTCGTTACTGACCTAGGGGCTAATGCTTTCTTTATAGCATTAGTGCCTCCAACTATCTACTACTCGAGAGTCGCTTTTGAATTGGCGAGATTGGTGGCTCAGGGACAGAAGATGGCCCCTCCGTAAGTTTAAACTCTATCCATATGATTCTTCCATCATCTGCTGATAAGTTTATTAGAAGCCTGTCTACTTTCCAGACCTACTTTCAGCCCCTTATCAATGCTATCCGCAATCCGTCTACTCTTAAGAATTTTTACTTCTCCCCCCAATCTATATTGGCTCGCGTGTCGAACCTAGATAAAAGGGAGTTGGCTTTCGTGGGCGTTACGGCTGCTGAGGTTATTGGATTCTTTACTGTTGGGGAAATGATTGGCCGATTTAAGATCGTGGGGTACAGAGGGGAACCTGTGCATGAGCACTAGACTATCTCAGGAACCTACCATTTGACTCTATTACTATCTCTCAGCGGCTTGTATTATTGTATGATAGATGATGGAATATAGGCTGTTTTCTCGTTCGGGATTTTGCTATCTTTCCGAAACTGCAAAAGCAAACTGGCGAATGGGGATAAATTTTATTAACTGTTATATAGAATGTGACTACTGATGCGAGTGAACTTGGCATCGAGCTTAGATGGATTCAAGATAAGCTACGAAATTCAAAACATGAGAGCAAACATTGAATGTAATGTATTGGGATGGCTTGGGCTACCCGCATGGAACCTTGGAAATTATCAATAGAAAGAAATACCAAGTCCAATTGATTGCTCTTTTGAGTACTAATAATTGAAGTAATCAATTTGCTAACTTGATGAAAATACGTTTATCGCTATATACGAGACACGTGCTTCTTCTGTGTGAGGGCCTTGCTTCTCAACCTCATTATTCCAAGTTCTTAACGTTCTCCGAGTCTTCTTTGTTTACCTACGAGACACGTGCTTCCTCTGCTTCTCAATCTCATTATTCCAAGTTCTTAACGCTCTCCATGTCTCCACGTCCGTACTACATATCTTGATAATGGATATCTAGAGTCGATGCAGGCAAAAGAACAATGACTGATTCTTTCTTTTCTGAGCAGCTAGGTTAAGTCTCTGAGCTAGCGTGCAGTGACGAGGGTACATAGTAGTCTTTGGCAATGATCGAGATAGTACGGACGTGGAGACATGGAGAGTGTTAACTTACTAAGTAAAAGAAGAACTTGGAATAATGAGGTTGAGAAGCAGAAGAAACACGTGTCTCGTATAGGTATGTAGTGTATAGCCACAAACAATTTTTATAGTTATCATCAAGTTTAACGTATTCTATTCCTAATTAAGTGAGACACCCCATACAAATTGAGATCAAAAGTTTAAATTTTTATGGGGTGTCTCGCATGGGGGTGGAATACGTTACAATCAATTATTAGTAGAATACTCAAAAGAGCAATCAAAGCAATCAAACTGGTAACTAGGTGAAGAGTTTTGTTGTCTCATGGGAGTTTACATCTCCCGTCTGATTCTCCCCCCACTTATAAACTCCCGCTCTGATTGGTCCGTGCCGTGAAACTCCGCAAAAATTAAAAATTTTTATATCATATCCCGACATACATACCAAGTATAAATAACGTGCACATTGAGCAAGGTTCTCATGGAATTTCCCTGGTCAACAGTAAATCTTTCTTGATTCAGGATGGATGCTTTTAAGTTATTGACCAGGTCAACTAAGCTAAAATCGCTTACTGGGCAGTCCGCACTCACCACGTCAAGCAGGATACCTTCCTCTGGGGAGGCTAAGAATCCGCAGCTTTTTCGCTATGCAGAAGATCCGGGCTTCTTAAGAGACGGGAATGATTCAAAGAAGAGGAAAAGGGGTGATGATCAGAGTAATCTAATTGAAGATGATGTCTTGAATTTGGATTTTTTTAGCTCTCCAAAGGGCCCATCGTCAGCCAGCGCACCAAATCCTATTGCCTCGAAATCGCAAAGGAGAAGTCATGGAGAAGGTGCAGATGATCAAGATGGCTCCGATCAAAATGAATCGGTGGATGAATCTCATGTGCGGTCTCTCTTGAAGGCTCATAAAATCAAGGTAATGGACCTTCGTGATCATGAGGCGATACAGTCAGTGAAGACCGAAAAATTGGGTGCGAAAAGGAAGAGAAGGAAGAAGGAAGAACCCATTCCTGTCTTAAGTAAGAAGCAGCAAAAGGCGGCTCGAATGCTCTTTCCGCATCCATTAACTTCCTTTCAACAACTACGAAAGAAGTATCACATTTCGAGGCGACTTCTAGAAAACATTGTTGAACAAGGCATCACCATCCCAACAGAGGTCCAAATGGGAAGTCTCCCGTTGCTGCTTGAACATTATTCATCCACTGGAAATAGTCAATCCCCCGTCACCCCAGAACCCGATTTACTAGTTGTTGCGCCAACGGGCAGCGGAAAGACTCTCGCATTCTTGATTCCAATAATTAATAAAGCGATTCGCCACCATCATGAAAATCCAAAGCGGCGAGAGATACTTACCGTTATCGTCGTTCCCACTAAAGAGCTTGCGGGCCAGATTGTCAATGAGGGAAGAAAACTGGTCAGTGGTACAGGAGTGAAGATTACTTCCATGAGAAAGGGGATGCGTCTTGACTGTAGTGACGATGACACAAACCAAATTGGCAAAGAAGCCCCCCTTTCGGATTCTGTTTCTGGCTCCGATGTTGACGACGAAGATGATAGAGCTGATGAAGGCGGTAACAATAAAATGCACAGTGCAAATAACAGCAGAAGCAGGAATACTGTGACCAAGAGCGACGTTCTGGTCACGACCCCATTGAGCCTTATCAATTCTTTATCCAACAATCAAACAAAGGATATCGTGCCAATGCCTTCAGTGCAAAGTTTAGTCCTAGATGAAGCTGACGTACTCCTCGATCCTCTTTTCCGTGAGCAGACTTTCGGTATATGGAATGCTTGCACACACCCCAAACTTCGCACCTCATTATGGTCTGCCACTATGGGCTCAAACGTCGAAGAGCTTGCTAAGTCTAAGATAAGAGAGCGACAACAGTCACTTTCCATTTCGGAGAAGACTCCTCTCATTCGTGTCGTCGTCGGGCTCAAAGATTCGGCGGTTCCGAATGTCACCCACAAGCTCATTTATGCCGCGACAGAGCAGGGGAAGTTGCTTGGTTTACGACAATTACTACATCCCACAGCGATGATAACTCCATTGGAAACACGCCTTCGGCCCCCATTCCTCATATTTACGAAAACAATCGCCAGGGCTACGGCATTGCATTCCGAGCTGCTCTACGATATCCCAGCAGAAGCCGGTGGTTCATCTCGTATTGCAGTGCTTCACTCGGATCTTCCAGAGACCCATCGATCGGAAATCATGAAAGGTTTCAGGAAAGGAGAGATCTGGGTGATCATTACGACGGATCTTCTCGCTCGAGGCGTTGATTTTCGTGGCATCAATGGCGTCGTCAACTACGACATTCCGACCTCGAGTGCAACATACGTGCATCGTGTTGGGAGAACCGGTAGGGCTGGTCGTGAAGGCGGTATTGCAGTAACATTCTATACACAGGAAGAAGTACCGTATCTTAAGAGCATAAGAAATCTCATCGAAACAAGCCAGGAACTGGGAAGAAAATAGGGAAGTAATGGTTCTCTCGTGTCAATGTGTACTTCGAATATTACCCTTACCGTTTGGCGCTAGAAATCTTTTCATAATATAAACATACGCTTATTCATTTCGACTCTTGCAACGGTCAGGAGAAGAGCCTCTGGTCCCTTGTGTATATTTGAACCCCGCTGCTGCCTGCAATGGGGGCTGAGAAAACCTCGACTTTTACATTCTCCGTTGGCACAAACCCTGATATAACCAGTTATCTCCCAACTTTAATAACCAGGTAGCATTATGAACAGGGAAGAAATGCATGTATATCCGTATCCGGATCCTATATTGACTCTAATCACAACGTTGTGATACCCTTTTCTCATTGGATAATGTAACTAACATCAGTAATTTGCCTTACCATCCTAAGTCTTTTAGGCGCAGCAGCTAAGACGCCGCTTATTGATAAAAAAAACAAAGTTGAGCGATATATTGTAAGGCATGGGTCCTTGAAAGTGGCTCACATCGTAACTCTCTTTTAAGGAAATTGGTCAGGCTGTAATGATTGAACGAATGACAACAAGGTATCGCCACCACCATATTGACAGCCTAGAGCAAGAAAGTCCAGGAGCTGGGGAAGACAAATTCCTCTTCGAAAATTCGACGCACTTGATCAAGGATGAACCGTTCCACCTTTCCAACATTCTTTAAGACCTGTTTTCCGTTCTCCTGGCGGCCGATTTCGCTTTCGACCCGTATCTGCTGTAACAGACTATCGGCTTGTTTTTGGGGGGTTAATCGATGCCCGCCTGAGGGTAGATTGCTGTCAGTATGGCGATTGTTAGGAGCATAATCACCAGCAGTAGCGCCCTCCTGATGGTCTGATCCCACCACAGTGTCTGCATCTTCGGGCGAGAGGAAACAGAAATGCGCTCGTCTGCGGATGTATGCGAGTACCGCAACCCCATCAAATGTAAGGCCGGTAATGTTAAGCTTCAGAGGCAACCCTACGAAACTAGGCATGGGATAATCAAGCAGGATTTCAGCGGCAAGCGACAACTTAACATCTCCTGCGTACTTGACATGGCAGATGACTTGAAAATCTTCCGGTGAGCGTTCGCGCACACGTCTCGGAGATTGGAATGACTGTGTAACAAAAGATGAGGGTGGATGAGCCTCTTGATGCGCAGAAACCGACACATTATGCTCGCTAAACTCGCCAAGTGGTTTATTCTTTGTGCTTTTCATAGAACCTCCGCCGCCACCAGGGCCAGGCATTGTATTCGCTGTAGAGGGCCGGGATAATGATGAAATGTTTTCAGCTTCCGCTTCTGACAGCTGACGTCTACCGTTGTCAACACCCCCTTCCACCCCCGCCTTTCGCCTGAAGCCAGGACGATGATCCAACATTGATTCTGGCCATCTATTGGCAAACGGTGAGCCACCTGCAACGGCGGCAAGAGGCGTTTGTGCCCCTGATAGTCCGCCCAACGACATGAGATGATAGCCAAGATTCGACGTCCCCCCTGGAATACCAGGTGTGCCCGCTCTTGGCAGAAAGTGGGAATTTAGATGCTCCCCAAAGGCGACATGGGAACGCAAGTCGAATGGGTGCGTATCATGGCCCGCATGAATTCGCGGCTGCTGGTCAATATCTTGATCCTCTGAATAGCTATGATCCCGGGAATCTGTATGGCCATACCATGGGCTCCTTTGCTCCTCTGGGAGCTCTAGATCTTCTGGAGTGTCTGGGATCTCGCCACCTTCATCCTCGTCATAGAAGTCTGCAAAAGGGTCACAAAAGTCTTTGAGCTCGAGCTCAGGAGGCACGGTTCCAAAGTCGAACGAATGAACTTCTACGGAACGGATGAATCTAGGAAGAGTCACCTGCTGAAACTTTTCATGGATGAAAGAGCGGATACGTTCCGCAAGGTCCTCGCCATCAGGCCCAGAAGTAGATTTCTCCCAGTTGATATCGACAGACATTACCTACGCAAGGTATCTTCAAGGATAAGGCTGCCAAATAAGTGGTATCAGAAGTGTTAGAGCTGTATGAATGAAGCAGGCTGGTGATCAGATACCTACCTAGTATCATAGATGTGGTTGATCATTTGGCAGAATCCTCACCGCCTGATAAAATTGGCGCCCTGCTGCTCCACGCCGCCAATAGGGTTCGCTGGTTCGGTTGTTAACGTCGGAAACAAGCGCCGCCACGTGAAAACATTGCTCCTTATTGGTATTAGATCGACAGCCCTAAAAATCAAATCGAACCATGTAAGTATGTACTACACAATGACGGAAGTCTTTAACTAGGCCCTGGCCGATTACGCTTTACCATATTAGAAAAGGTGTGGTATAAATTATCGTATTATATACATTTCTAGGTATGGAGAAGTCACTGCGCCACGGTGGCGTAGAGGCTTAACCACAATTGTAAAGGCGGACAGCATCAAATGTTGATCTCAAGAAATATGAGCAGGCGTTTGGAGGTTTTCATGGCCTTGAAAACCCTGGTTAAAGACTTCCTCCACTGTCTATTAGGTACCTTTGACAGTTTCTCAAAGCTGTATCTTACAATTAATAATCATCCCATGCCATCTGAGAGATGTTTACCAGTAATTAGGTAGTGACGCTACCAGCTAATTCTCTCAATCACAAACAAGGCCTCTTCAATTCCAGGGGTCGCAGAGGTAGTTACAGGGGTATGCACACCGGTAGCGCCGTAGTGGGTCTACGGAGAAAATCTTTCCGCACGTCCATCTATGTACAATTGTAACCAACCATGCCTTGCAAATTTGTAGAAATCGATCCTAATACACCAAAGCGCACCGCGGCACCGGAATGATCCTTCAAAAATGAGGTCAAATCTTCGGTAGATATGAGGCTGGCCAATCTCCAGCCCGAATCGCACAATCTTGCAATCCCCCTATAGCTAGTATCTACTGCAGCTGTTTATAAATGAGACTGTCCACGTCGGTCATGACCATGGAAAAGGCGCTGCACGCGCTGGCCATCTTAGGATCCTTTCTCCAGCCAATGGGCGCTATTTACATCTCATAATCAAGAAGGATCCTAACTTTTTGAAATATTAGTGAGCGAACCGGTCTCTCGGCCTACCTCTTACAAAATTCTCAAAAGAAGCGGCTATGATACGCCCACTGGAAAGCCAAACAAAAACCTCGATTAAAGCCTTATATGCCAAAAGAACGCATCCAATGACATTTGATCATAAATATTGGGCGTAAATGGATCAAGATAATTCGTAGGGATAAGTGTTCCGATGTGGAACTCGGAAAGGGCCTTCGGCATCAACCAATCCAGTGAAAAAATGGAAAAGCAACTAAGGTTCTGGAGGACAATGAACCTTATATGCACGATAATGCCAGCATACATACAGCCAAAATCAAGTATTATCTTCGCCGGATCTTAAATACGCCTGGGCGAAGCTTAAAGAACGTATTTATCGGCTAGGTCCTGCAGCTTTCGAATCGTTTCTACGGTATGAAAAAAGAGCTGCAGTAGTGAAAACTTAATTAGAAGCGGTAGCCGACATGCAGATTTTAGTTACCGTCTGGATACGGTAACCAGGTCTCAGCCCTAGCTAGGTAGCTAGATCATAAGGTACATACCGTATTGTCTCGACAAAGTGCAAAACGGCCGTGCACGATTGTGGAGGTTTCGGGCCATTAGAGAAATTGTCGTGAGAACCCTCTGCGCCCCGTGCACGGACGTTTTGCACTTTGTCGAGACAATACGGTAGGTATAAAAAATAATTGCGCCCCACAACCCAGTATTATTTATTATGATATCACAGAACCTAGTTCTTAAATTTTTTTCCCCAGATCCGGAGCCAGTGTCGTCGGCGACTCGGGATCGATGCACTGGGCAGGCGCTGGTACCTTGTCTCCCACATGCAAGACATAACTGCAGGGCAAATTGGCAATATAATAAGGTATATACAACGAACAAATGATAAATCAGTGTTCCAAACCTGATGGCCACGAACCCACATGATATATATCTCTCAAACAAGATATCGAATCATGGATTCGACGCCGTCCGTGTCCTTAATTCGTTTTACTACAAACTGCAGTACTTGAACACCTAGTAATAATAGGCACCACCCCCCAAGCAATTGCATTACGATACTATATCTTTTAACAAAACTGAGGGCTCTGGAGACTGGTCCAGGTGAATAGGGGATTATGGAATGCGATGTCGAAAGACTAGTATATATGCATTGTACTATCTCTCACTGATAAAGACAGCCACAGAGTTGAAGAGCGAGCGTGATTCCCCCAAAACAGCCAAGAAACAAAAATAGCTACTGCAAATGCAGTAAAAGCATCAGAACGAGAGAAGGGATAGTCAAAGTACATAAAATTATATTAATAAAAGAAGAGAAGACATTGTCCAAAAGCTGACACATCATTCCAAAGACCCAAACTATCCACGATATCCCTGGGGGTTTCGACAAACTGTAAATCTCTTAGACCTGCAGGAATGATCCCGGTATCGAGAAGTTGCCCGAGCCGTGAATTGCCACTGCGATGCATTGCTGAAGTCCTGCATGGCGAAGTACTATTTCTCATATTAACGGAAGGACAGAAGACCTATGCAATGTATTGAGTTTGTACCTGTCGTCTATCCACCATGCTCAGGGCAGTTATATCCCTCTCGCCTCCTTATCTGAGTTCGCACCCCACGACAGTCGCTGCCTCGTCCGGCGCAGTAAACCACCTCTCCTTCTTCAATGCTGCAACCACAATCGTACACGAAGACGTAGATGCAGCACATTTTGTCAATTGCTAGCGAAACGTAATGTAGGAATTAGATAGTGGAATGCAAGGAGTTATAAAGAGATTTTTTCTCCTGAAATATGTTCCGGTTGTAAGGTAAGGTAATCAACGAAGACTTGATGCTCAATGGCAAGGTTGTTCGGATTTTGAGTTAGGATTGATGATTCTTGCAGAGTCCGCGAGTCAGTCGGAGCTTTTTATAATGCCTTCAGCATTCCCCTGAATCTACTGTTATCGGAAGAAATTGGACATGTATTGCTGTGCCACTACGGCACAGCTCCACAAGGAGAGCGCCCAAACCAGAAGAATCTTGATGCGGTTCAGCCTAACGAGACTGGAGAGAGAGTCCGCTATCATCCGATGTCATCCGCTGGTATCTAAGATTTCGTTCGTAGGTGTAACAAAAGTAATAAGTGACTAGTGCAGCTCAATATCACAAGGTCACCAATACCGATACAAGATTCAGAATTAGTGGAACAATGACCACTTGCAAGAATCGCAGGGTGACCAGCATACCTTCAAGTCACTCATGTGAAGTAGCATAGGCAGCCATGAGTTTCATGCATCCGAAAGGCCCAATGACACCACACAATTTCCATGATAGGAGTAAGATCGCCTTACGACATTTCTATATCTGCAAGGCAGCCCATATCTTTCTCAGGCTCCATTTATGACTCAATAGTCTTTTTCGACAAATTGGCAACTTCTGCATGACCTTGATAGCGGTGTACATGATGCAACCATATGTTTCTTCAGGGGAGTGTGAAGTTTGCTAGCTAACTGCCCGGACCGAAATAACCCTGCTGCATTTGCGCCAAAGGCCCCCCATGGCTGGTATTAACATGAAATCGGTTTCAGTGTCTTCTCCTTACAGCCGCGGCCGCTCCTTGATCAAATTCGTAGCATCAATTTGTAATCGGCTGAAGTTCGACCATCAACATTACGCCGCAATCTCGAGGGCACACTTGAAATCTTTGGAAAGCAACGGCCCGAGAGAAGCGGGCGGCAAATAGCTCTCAGCGAATAAAACACCCAGCAGCGGCTCTCCAAGGATCCATTCACAGAAAAAAAAATCGACACAGAAGAAGCTTCGAAATTAATCGCAAGACGAGCGAATAGGGAACAATAATGACGGAGATACGTTGGTGATTCATGTAGGTGGATAACGTCAAGTGCGTTTAAGGCAAACCAAGACTTTACCAACGCGGATTAAGTTGACCAATGACCAGCGCTAGCTTCAATCAGAAATATGATCAGATGCAGGCCGACACCTATACTCTCAGGCTTCAGCCAATACGGGCACCCAATCGATCAACTCGGGAAATCATATATAATCAAGGGGCCCGAGCCCGGGACGTGATTTGAGCGGTTCTCACTTAACCGTATAACGTTGATCGCCTGATGTGGCCTTGCGGCGACCTTCCGCAGCGACTTAACGTCGATCCCGCGGGCTCGTCTGCGCCGCGAATCAAGAAGCGACAGGCGTCTTGCCTTGCGGCTGAGTCGGGCCCGGGCGACAAAGGCAGTGATTTTGAATGATAGCACATAAGAAGCGAGCCTTAGCTGAGATGGAAGGTACCGATTGGCGCAGTGACAACTTGGCGGCGTATTCTCAGCTTCACCGTTATTGAGCCGAGTACGACTCCCTTTTGCGGTGTTTGATTTTAAAAAGATGTTTAGGTGAAGTCGCTGGCGGCCTTTGCTTAAGTAATGCTGCATTAGCAGCTAGGCAACTAGCTTCATTTACACGTGACCTGGAAATTCTACTAAGCCTAGTTCGACTGAAGGTGGGTCCAGATGAGGCGACACAATTGATATATCAACCATGAAAGAGGAACATACTAAGAAAAGGGAAACATCATCACTTCTGCAGCATCGATATCACTCTGATCTCTCTTGGGCAATCATCAATCATGATCCTAGGATGAAGGTGACAGGCCCAAGGGTTCGAACATATCAGTGATCAGTCACTGAATGATGTATGATCAGTACATACATTATACTACATAGTAGTAGTGTAACTCACTTGAATTCACCACGCCCAGAAGCTGCCTCTTTGTAGTAAATTTGTATTTTTGGTCACCGAAAACTATAATGTATCATTATATGTAATACTTTTTTCCCCCTGTATGATTATTATATTGTGATCATATCATGGAGAGGGTGTCATGTCATACAATGCCACAATCATGTCATGGACTCCATGACTGATTCATGGCAGATAGGCTATAGCCCGTACAGCGACTGGCGGTCAGAGAGTTAAAGCCGAGGGTTTCGTCATTGAATTTGAATACAATAATGGAGGTTTCAACTATTCATCAACGAATCCTTGAATTATCCATGCTTGGGGCGTTGTGATTTGCAACTGGTCCAGCGTTGCGGCCGAACTCAAACTCCACCTGGGCAACCCAGATCGACTATATAAGTACTGACCACCCCCCGCGAACCATCAACTCTTCCTAGAAATTTACTTACCCTTCACTTATCCCAGCCTTTCCATAAGCAAGAAATCTGAGCAGTACATACTACGTCGTGAAGTCGTCTATTCTCAAAATGTTCACCTCTCAGCCAATCCAGAAATTCCTTGTCCTTTCTCCCACTTCCACCTCTCTTCCAAAAGCAACCGTTGATACGGCACCGCTATCTGTCGATGTCGACTCTCCCGCCAATTCTATTCATAGGTCTCAGCATTCTTCCATCATGTTATGTGCCGCCCCGGGCCCCATCGAAGACATAGAGGCTCACCAACCACAAGCGCCCCTCGCAAATGGCTTTCTTAGAGTGGGATTTGATGGTGTTGAGAAAGGCGCTACAAAATGAATTCCACATGCAGTCAACCAGACAGTTCGGACCACTATGCCCGACTATGCTATCTTCCTGCTGCAGTCGCAGTCCACAGCAGTCGCGCAGTCCCTTTTCCACTTTCGGAGAGCTGTAGGGGATATTTGACAGCTACGAAGTCACGACAATAATAGCTTTCTTTGGGGCGGAATGCAAGGACGTCTCGGCGTGGGGGGCTCTTTTTTCATTACTTGTTTTCTCGATGGATTAGAGGTAGAGGATTTATGAAAGGATTGACTTGTTATCGTAATTCTATTTCAATAATACGTCCTGCTTCTCTTTGGTTTCCCTCTTGTATCTGTTGTACAAGTGGTCCCTTGTGTTATTCATATCGATCGTATGTCTGGGACTCTGCTGCCAGTTGAGGTTGTTTATTAATTTCCATTTCCATTCTTGCCAAACGCTTGCTCCGAATTAAAATAACCAGAAGTGAGGAGGAGCGCCCGGCTATCAGCCACCTATCTAGTATCAGCAGGGTGACGTAGTTGGGTTTTCATATGATTTGGGAATTCAGCAATTAATAACGCCTTTTTAGCATCATGGTGATAATAGGTGTACGGCCACACGTGCGGCAGGCCAAGATATCCTCTCATTGCTGGTAATTACTAATTACTCGAGATACAAGTATTATCCTGATCCTAGCGTTCCTACTTGTGATACCATACTAGCTTATTCCTCTTCTAGTGTAAAGGAACTTCTACATAGAGCAGGTATTTGAAACCTTTAGGTAATACAGTACATATCAGAATGGTTCTCGAAGCAACTATGGTACATACTAATAATTATATATCCTATGTAACATGATCGATTTATGACTTAGGAGATAGAACGGTGTGGTTCTGGGATTTCTGCAGGCTAGCAAATGTGATATGCCAACGGCCGCAGCTGATAAGGTCTATGTTTACAGCCATCCCCACTCTCTGCATGCAGGGCCTGCAGATTACACACTAATTTGACTCGAATATAGTAATTAGCTATAGCTATTTGAGTGTGATCATGTGTTGAGAGCATATGAGCTGTCGCGTGGAATCGTGGATGATTGATTCGACGTGATTGGAGGCCATAAGGCTCTTCAGCAAGTGAAATTTATTCCTTCGTCCTAGTTCTAAGTTGTCCATAGGTTTTCAATCTCACAACGAGAACATTGAAGCTTTTATAGTTTGGATCAATCTTGTTTTTTCTCCACTCGCTAGTGTTAAATCACTGAACTAAAAATTGAGTTTCTTCTCTACTGTCTTTGACTGTGCTGACAAATTATTGTCACGAATTTTGGGATAGAATAAGTCTGGCATCACTTGACTAAACCCAAGGACATCCTTTCTCCTAGGTAGGTAGTGTTCTAGGTATAAAATATATCTGTGCCAGGTCGACATTTTTCACAAAATTGACAGGGGAGAAATATAAAAACGACAAAAAACACATTAATATCTTATCTAGAGCACATATAATAGTAAAGTACCCATAACACTACTATTGAATTCACTGCTGTAGCTTTCAGCCAGTCTGTGTTTGGTTAATTTCGTCTTTATCTATGATATCATAGTTACCTAAGTCGAGAAGGGCGTGGGCAGAAAGTGGGGGGAAGAATTTTATATACTACTATGATACGTACGTACCTTTCTGCATTGCATATCAACACTATGTATCATATGATGACAAGTCGGACCATTATTATTATATCAGCAAATGATTGTTCGCTCATATTTTAGTGTTCACCGGGTGCTTCACTCGGTTTAGCTATTTTTTTGAGCTCTTCTATTCGTCATCAATCTATCCATTGCACACTATTTCTCTAGTTTGCTTTGCTTCCCCTCTCTTGAGATGTGCTGGACTGACAACTGTCATCTAAAATATTTACTTTGGGCTTTTCTTTTGACAGCTTTGTTGCATGCAATCTAGATTATTATGCCACGATATCGATCTTGTGCATCTAAAAGCATATTGCATCTAAAAGAATATAACCAGCTAGCTACGGTACAGGAACCTATGTACTGTACAGTACATAAATAACATGCATAGTAAGACCTAGAGAATAATCGACTTAAGGAAGATAGATTAAGCAAAAATACTAATTATATGGATTCCGATATCATGCCTGAATGAAGAGGAGGAGCATCGATGATGTGGTCATATAGGAAAATATAAATATACCTAGGTAGGCAACTAAGGGAGCAAACACAATTCGAACCCAATTTATTCATACACTCCACATCTACCCCCTATGGGGTTAAGTTAAAGAAAAAGAAATGCTTTCATCAGCGAATAGGAACCGTACCGCCTGCTCTCCACCTTTATTCACCGCCCATATATATTATATATGGCCAACTCATCTATATCAGACTTTACTTTTCATTTTTCCTCCTTTGTTGCCTCCCTTCTCGCCCCCCCTCTTCTAATAAAGTGGCTGAATGGAAACAAGTGTCTACTATATTTTCCTTACTGTAACGAACAGGGAACTGATTTCCGCACCATATTGAACGACACAACACTCTTAATAAGTCCTTGCGATTGACGGGAGGGACGGCTGTCTTGTTGATTCTTTCGAGTTCCTTCTGTAGCTCGCCTTGCAAGTGTTGCAGAAGCCACCTGGGCAGTTGATAAGCCACCGGTTCTCCTAGGCCTATTATATGATTCATAATATCGGCAGAACTAGCTATAGAACAAGACCTCGAGCTCTAGAATGACTACAAATACGTCAAAATCGTACCCCTCAATTGAAAATAATTACAGAATTCTAAATACCGATCACAATTTAAGACTTCAACTAGAATTGCATTCAAGATTTAAATACTCATCCATCACTATCTCCGGCAGCGATAGGGTTAATTCCGGTCGGTGTTAGGACTCAGGAGATCCGTTAGCTTCATTATAAGGCAGCATCAGCATCAGGCGTTCAGGCGGCCATGCCACGACGACACGCTAACTAGTTAACGATGATATCATTGATTAGGGAAAATGTATGGTATCGGATTTAGGTTTCCGCCGCCCGTCGGCCCGTGCTGGGCCGACGCTGAAGGAATAAATTCCTATTCTCACTTCTTTGACATCAACACTATGAGGTCTGGTCGCCAAAGAGGATCCAGCTGTATGTTCTTACTACTACATATGTCTTCATTGGCAAAGCTAATATATAATTTTTTTTTTCTTTAGGTGCCCCTGAACGCCATCGGCCTATGCCATGTCACCGTAACTTCGATCTTGCCCTTGATCCTGGCCTCGTATTCATCCCAATTTCATCCATTTTTGAGGAGACAAATTTCGAGCGGAGATGCCAGCATGCTCGCCAGGGCGCTGTGTTAAGGGAATGCCTGACTAGAGAGTCGTATCGGGACCACCAAGCAACCATTTCGGGTAAGGGTGATCCTTCTGTCGTCGAGGACAGTTAGAGGTAAGAGAAACAGAGGCAACTACCATCCAGAAACGAATACAGACGCGTACGTACTGGGCATGGTCGTGGTAGTGTAGGCAGGGCGAGCGTGGGAAGCGTGAACAAACTGTTCACAATATAGCTCAGCATCTAAGCAGGCTGGATTCTATAGGGGCCCGTCTGGTCCGACAGAGGTTTTAGATTCCGTATCTTAAAACTTCGGAAATTCAAAACTTCAGTATCTAACAAGTCTAGTTGGGACGCGTTATGGAGGTAAGTTTAAAGTGCACACTACATAGATCAATACGATGACAATGGTGAGAACCGATTCTTCCTGTCTTATTACATTCGCAGCCGTCACCCTCTGGCATTGCTTCATTCTAGCTCCCGCTTGCAAGGCTCTATCATAGGTGCAAGCCCAGTTGCCTAGGTATTCAGGCACTGAAGTCTACCACTATGATATGTACATATGCAGCATATTTACCCCGCATCCCAGTACATAAATATTTTCTGTTTTATCATTGCAACTCTCAACTCTTCAACCCTCTGTCATAACTTCCAACCCTCCGGCTATTTCATTCGGATACTTTGTGATGCTCTCCCTCGAAGTGCCGTCAGGACTCGGAAATAACAATTTGTCTGACCTGGTGCAAAGGTCAAGGCTTTCAAAGGCACCTCATGGCTAATGGCTCACGTATAAAAGTCATTCGGATAAAAGTTATTTTGAGATGACGAATTCTGAAATTCTATCAGTGACACGGCTTTTATTCCAACTGGCTTCACAGGACGTTGAGAACTTCTGAGGACGAGGCTATGGATGCTCCGGCTAAGGACCGGCTTCCCTGACTCTACAGAGAAACGTTGTGAATGTATTTATCCTGGCTCAAAGTACTTTGATGAGAATTAAATGACGAAACCACGAAACCAAAGAGTTGAACTACGATGTTTATGTAAGGCCTTACGGCCTACATCCGAGCATTGTAATTTGTGCATATATCATTATCACCATCTTCCATCAATCGAAATTCTTAAGCAGGCAACCATAACATTTCTGCTTGCTTCATACAATGATTATTTAACAGATTCAACATCAAGAGTTTCGATCAGGGTGGTCGATGACAATTTTCGGTTTTCGACAGATCTCAACACTCCTCGACACAACGCTATTGTGTAATGTTGAAAACATTTGTGTTGTTAAAGACCACCTACAAATTCTATGAATCCCTTCTACATTTGATCAACGATCTGGTCAACCTTATACGCCAGGCTCGCCAACTCTATACAGATGCGCGACAGAGACCAAACCAGTCAATTCGGGATTTCGCAAATTATCTCGCACAATGGGAGGTGCAACTGCCGGAGCCGTATACGGAGAAGCAACGAGATTTCAATGCCTTTATTGCCCACATGGAAAACCATTTCTTCCGCTACTCTTCATACTTCACTACCGATGAACGCAAGGTTGCTGGCGAGGGACCGTTGGATGCGCTGTCGCTCAAATGGGTCCAACATGAGAAAGGAAGGAGCGACACTGGTTGCACCTGGCAAGAATCTTATTTCATTTGAGCGAGTTGGTCCTTCTCCGGAAACAACAGAGTGAGTGAACCCGACGACCGCTCTCGAACCTGAAGGTGCCTAGCCGTACTTTGACGCGCAAGCGGTCCCGAGCATGAAAAGGCGTTCCATATCCCCTCTTGTTTTGTAAATAGGATCTCCTATCTATGCAACTCAAGAAAGATGGCTTGGTTTGGGCCCCCATTACGGCCCTTAACACTATCTGAAACCGAATGGATGTTCCTAGGAGAGACCTTTCAGGTTATGCGATCGGTTGTTGATCCGGGTCCGGCCGGACAACCACACAACAGTTTTCCTGAACTCTACATAGTGACCACCTATTCAGCATTTGTCAATTCCAAAAACACCTCGTGGGTCTATCGCAACATCGCGGACGAGGCCAAGGCCATCCAGCCAAAGAACACCAGGAGAAAGTAATACAGTTCTATGTGAACTAGATATTGGTGCCACGCTTCTTTCAATTACTGGGGATACAAACTTCGTGTAATTAGGCACTCCCAAGCAGTATTGTAAACAGAAACAGCTGACCAGTTTTATCTCATTAAGTTAATATTTTTTTTTTCGCTATTCCCAATTTCTCATCGACCATGACTCGAACCGCTATTAACCTCGAGACGAAATCCAACTTTTCCGGGATGGCATGTCTTCCCGAAATATCGCAGCCAATGCAAGCTATAATTCAGCAACTCTCTATGATATTTTATGATACGGAGCGGCCGGGCGCCGGCACACCCTTGGCCGTCGAATCCGGTGCGCTCTTCTCTTACAGGATGAAGGCCATCTCCTTATTTTCTGACGTGGGTCGAATGGAGCGACTGGAGCTGTTTTTTTCGTCGACACGTCTGGAGATCTTCTCATAAGGCAACACTCGGCCAGTAGTGCTTTTATGCACTTTTCCAACAAGACAAAAGTAGGGCTTCATACGCCCCCTTTACTTGCGGATGAAGGCGAGAGACGTGAGACTAGACTGGTTGGCGACGAATATAATTAAAGATTCCCAATCGAAATTCGCCACAGATGTATCATGTATGTTTTTAATGTTTATTTGTACCTGTAAATCTGTTTTCACCAGCTAATTATACCCAGACACCTCGCTTATGGAAACTATTTACTCATCTGGTAGATCCGACCAGGATCACCATCATGTTTCCAACCTTGCCTTGAATATGTTGTTTAAGGCCAGTAACAAGAACCTCCGTAAGGTTCAAACCGCGTTAGGGGTGTATCTGCACACGACTGGTGTGCCTACACAGGTGATCACACTCTTGAGTCAATATGGCTCGAGTGTTGGCTGCAAGTCTCTGGAGCATTAATGGAATCACTGGCCATGCATCAGAAAGAGCGCCTTCGAACCTTAGGTCAAACTATTACGGATAAGCAACTAGTATTTGTCTACAGCAACATTAATGTGCATCAAACCAAGAATCAACTGCGCATCGACAATCGGAATCAGCAGTACAGTGGATTTGTGGCTCGGGCAATCGGTGATCGAGCAGTCCCAACTAGGGAATCCTTGCATCCAGAGAGACTCGTCGATATAGACAGTGATTTCTTTGCTGTGCATGATAGCGAGTATCACGCCATTGTATTAGCCCCGCGCCCTGCATAGCATGTTTAAGGCGACAGATCGAGCGGGTTATTCAGTTGTTCTTTCTGTATCCGACTAGGGAAATGAGTAGTCCGGCTATAGGCTCCAAATGTCGGCCTCTCCACCATCGCCTTCCTCATCTGTGCCGGTCGGCTCGGACGACTTCCCCTGAGGCGCCAGTTACACCTTCTCCGCCGCCCCCAAAAGGTCGTCACGCCTTTTCCACCTTCAAGAGTAACCTATTAAATATCAACCCCACTGCTTTCATGTGGGTTAAAAACTACTCTGGAAACTCCGGGCTTTGTCGCAAATGCTCCAGCTCCACCGAGCCCGTCCAGGCTCACTCGGTCCTTGACTGGAATTTCAATTACGGAGAGTCTGCAGATCTGGCACCACATCCTACTCGACAGTTGCAGAAAACAGACGTGGGTAACGATGATGTTTGTCCTCTTCAAACTATGGAGGCCGAAGAGATGAGCAACGAGGGCACCAAGTCTTGGTTGACCCACTTGATCAGGTCTCAATTGGGCCTGGGAGATGATACTTTGGCTAAACTGGTGATTTGGGGGACTCAACAAATCAACATCTCTTTGACTCAGCTATTAATTGTGCTCAACCTACCGAAACGGAGGGTCCGGCGGCGTCTCAACGCAACGAGCTTTTGGCACAGGCATCTCAGCTCGCAAGGATCAGTGGATTATATATCGAGTTGAAGGACACTATACGCTTCGAACGTGTTGGCAAACTCCCAGCACTCTTTCGTCTCTTGCTCCCATGGTTCGCTGGGAGCAAGAACGCAACCAACTACACACGTGAATTGAAGCTGATATATAATCGATT
>NPHW01003957.1:0-12784 GCA_002240705.1 Elaphomyces granulatus
TAAATAAAATGTGCTGACTAATAATGGTGGTATATACCATGGTATTTATGGATTTCGTGATTTTGGTATATACCAGGTATTTATTTTAGATACCAAAAAACCACTACCCCTAATTGCAACACTATCATTCGCCCCGCATACTGCCCTTTTTGCTTGAACGAAGTAACACCCTCTGCGTCATCAAGATTGCAATCATGGACCCGAGATCGTGATTTATGGGACCATCTTGAAGCACATATAGAGAAGTCTCGCTGGCCGTCCTCCTGTCCACATCCTCTCTGCGACCTACAATTAAACGATGAAGAGTCATTCTATTACCATCTAAGCGATATCCACAGCCTATGCAGACGCGGGAGACATAACCGGAAAACTGGTAATCAAAAACGGAAGAGGCTGGAAGGAGATATACACAATGGGAAGAAGCAGAAACTAACGCATATGGAGGGAATGCCTCAGACGGACTTTATTCGGTCGTCTCCCCCTGAGACTTGCACTCTCAACAGCTCGATTGTCATGTCGTCTCCAGCGCTGAGCAAATGTTGCACCTCTGATGAAATGGTGGCAAGCTCCACGGATCCCACCATATCTCCAAATTCAACACTACTCTCTCCAATCTGGTCCTCTACAAAAGTGATTACGACGAAAATGATTCTTCAAGCCTACTGGATTACCTAGAGGGCATAATCGACTGCGATATGAATGAGCTCAACGAAGAAGCGCAACGGGCAGAGCTGCAAGTCAATCCTAAGGAAACCATCGACATACCTGTAGTCGATCTTACGGAAGACAATTCTTTGCCATATGACGACTGGCTATCTCAGTGCATAACGATACCCTCTTCACCTTGTTCCCCTATAAAGGGAGCCAGCGACAACGAGGACGACAATGAGAGTCTGCCAAATACAATCAACTACAATTTGGTCGAACTTAATGAAGACGCTCACACAAAACTCAGAAAACCTCGCATCAAGCTTCGCTAAAACCCGCCGAAGCCTAAGATATTACTGCGACTAAAGCAAACAGAGCAAGCCTCATCTCAAGAGAACCGTCGTCGAGCTAGAAAGAATGGTACGCGAACAAAGAAAGCTGCTTCTCTCAACGACTCTGCAATTGTTATTGGAAAGAAGCGTGGTAAACGAATTTGATTTCTGTCTCTTTTATTTGGATCTTACTCTACACTTTGATAGTATTAATATTTTGATCACCAGTTCCTGCTACTTCCCATTTTGTCTCCTTTGAATAAAAGAGAAAGAGCCCAAATCTCTCAAAGGCTTGAAAGGATTTAATTGTAATTTTTCTACTCCGCCATCAATGCCATTTTTTGTGCTTCTTGTTGCTTAGCCGCTTGCATTTATCCTCAATCAATTCATGGAAGTGCGCAGTGAAGTAGTAGCCTTCACATTTAGGCAGCTTCGGCGAGCTTCCTGTCGGTTTTCAGTTCAGTGTATTTTTTAGCACGGGCCAGGACTGAACGGAAATGGAACTGTGCTTTCGCATGGAGAGGATTGCAAATCATCTCTTGGAGCGCTAGTAGTCAGCTGCCAGTCTAGGGCTTAGGGTTTAGGCTGAGTGACCCACCATGCCCACACATTCATGTCTCTAGATAGAATTAGAGAATCGAGCGTGGGCATTCCATTCGAGATCATCCGAAGAAAGACTTGTATTTGAAAGTTCTTGAAGTGTATGAATAAAATATAAGCGAAGGATAGCTTTATCAAACGGATTCAGTCGAAGAGCGCGGAGAAGAAATATAATGTAATTCTTACTGCTTTCTATAACCAATAAATTGGAAGCTCCGCTCAAAACAAAAATAAGCGATGAGCTACATAGGCCAATCGATGAAGTGCTTCTCTTGGTTTCCCTTTCGGAACGCCCGAAACTTTCCAATCGTCTGCCTCCTAACTTTCGACGCAAGGTGCATATTCTCCTTTGTTAACCTGTGATCTACAAGTACTCGCGAGGCACATAAGTCTACTTCTAGTTGGTCAGAGCTTCGAATTTTCAAGGTGTTGTCGCGCAGTTTCCTGACGACGAGAGACCTCTTCACCCAGTTTTGTGTTTTCTTCTCGGAGATTGATTTCTGATGTGAAGCTGTGGATGCGTTCCTGGTACATATCTGCAAGGGATATTAGCCTCGACCATGAGGAGGCCGGAATAGCATCATACCTGCACGTCACCTTCCAACGTTAACGCACCGATAGCTTCAAAGGATTTGCCAAATGCCGACTTCCCTGCAAACATATGTAGGATAACCTATCAACCGCAAGCCTGGGATCCTATAGGCTAGAGTGCACTGTACAAATACTTTTGGCCTCGCACTGTATATTTAAGCCAGCTACGAAGGCCGTCCTTTGGGCCCAGGTCGACTTCGATCTTTCGCGACAACGCCCAAAAGCCTCTTGAAATTTCCGACTTTGGATCTACAACATGCTTGCGCTCAGTATTGCAATTGCCGCAATCATCCTAGTTGCCGTGTCTCAATGGCAGCGGCTGAAGTGGTTGTTCCCAGGAAGCGAAGTTATTGTAAGGAAGGTCCCTTATTTCCACCCTCCCATGCTCCCTAAAGACTTACAGCGGTGAAAAGATGATTGTGCTAAAAGGACTGAAAATCGCTCAATTCTGGATAGCAAGAGTGAATAGTTTCGTTCGAGAGATTGTAACAATGAAGCGTTTCGTCAGCTTTTTGGCCTTTGGCCTTGCTTTGGGAGCTCTGCTAAGCGCCATGTTTTGCCCAAATCAAGAGCCTGGATACGGAAACGGGACTGGATCTCAGCTTCTCACGGATTTGAGTATCATTTCGCAGCATTGGGGTGAAATTTCGCCGTACACTGACAACGACGACGGCTACTTTGGCGTCCAAGACCTCGGTTTGCCTAATGGATGTGGTGTTGAGCAAGCACACATTCTGCATCGTCACGCAGAAAGATTTCCAACAAGCCCCTACGATGACGGACTGAATTACGAGAACTTTGGGCAAAAGGTGCTGAACTGGACCACTGCGAACCCGTCCAAACAATTCACCGGACCACTGGCGTTTTTGAACAGCTGGAAGTATCAAATGGCAGAGAGCTATTTGACTGGAATTGGAGCTGCTACCGCATTTCAATCTGGTGTGGTGCATTGGAATCGTTATGGCCGCATTCTTTACAATGCTACAGTTGGACAATTGGCCTATAATGCCAGCTTTAGGCCCAAGCCAGTTCTCCGCACGACAAGCCAGTCTCGCATCCAAAACAGTCAAATCAACTGGGCGCTTGGATATTTTGGACCAAGTTTCTTGGAGACACCAAATCCATCACTTGCGAATGCGACCTCTGCGTTCAACGTTGTCATCATTCCCGAAGGAGGCACCGAAAACAATACACTGGCTTCGTATGACAGCTGCGCCAACAACAATGACGAGCCAATCGTCGACATGGGTGACCAAGACGTGATCAAGTATGTTGCAATCTACCTCAGCGGGGCGGTGGGCAGATTGCAACAGTATGCGCCTTCGGGATTTACATTCAACGTGAATGACACGTACGCCATGCAGAGCATTTGCGCGTATGAGACTGGATTCTTGGGTACTTCAGACTTCTGTAATAATCTGTTCACAGCAGATGAGTGGGCTGGCTTTGAAAACACGCTAGATTTGGCGGCGTACTACGACTGCAGCTACGGAAATCCAACTGGAAGAGCTCTAGGCATTGGATACCTCCAGGAGTTGATTGCCCGACTCACGAACCAGTACATCACCAGCTCCAACAGCAGCGTGAATTACACCCTTGATAACAATGCAAATGACTTTCCACTTGGAGCACCTTTTTATGCTGATTTCACCCACGACAACATAATCCTTTCGGTGCTGACGGCCATGTCTTTTGATTACTTCAAGAGCCCACCCTCGCTTTCTCAGGTTTGCAATTTAAAAGTCTTGTTTGTTTGATTGACATGCTTACGATTTCAGTTCCCTCCGGATTCCAACAGAAAGTTCATCGTCTCCCACCTGATTCCGTTTGGTGCAAGACTCGTCACTGAGGTCGTTGGATGCAACTCGGCAAACCCAACCGCAGTGCAGAGCAAGCGCGAGGTGTACTACCAGAGCCAGTATGGATACAATCCATCAACTTCGACCAACAAGTTCGTCAGAATGAGGTTGAATAACGGAATTTTGCCACTCTCCAGCATTCGTGGAGGAGCCTGCTCTGGCAGATCTGATGGACTCTGTGGAATGCAGCAGTTCCTGCAGAGCCAGGCAAACGCAACGGCGCTGGCGAATTACCAATACTCTTGCTTTGGAAACTACACCGTCGAGAACCCGACGAGTGGAAAGGATTACGATGGTACAATCTTTGCTTGAGCTGACTGGTCTTGGAGGACAGGTTAGATGGTAATGGTAATTGCATAGTTCAATGAATATTCTCTTTACATACCCCAACTTGTAGTGCCTGTGCCTCACAATACCATTCATTGTATCAACACCCAAGGATACACCGGTCACTGAACTGATTGTGCAACTAATTCCAGCAAGTCATGCAACTGAATCTCCAAGTAACTGCCTGGCAATCACAGTCGCATTAAACACGATTCGCTGCCCCTAGGTCCTTGAAACTCCGCTCCGTCCTCGCCGAACTATGAAACGCTGATGACGCAGAGGAGACCTCAAGTCTGCAAGAAATTATTCTCTGTTGATGAGTGCGACAATCTGGATGTCGTCAGAGTAGACCGTATCCATTCATTTGGTCATGCTTTGAAGTAGCGATAATATGCCGTGCCTTCAACCCGGGTCTAACCCGTGACATTCTTGCGCCATTATCATAACTTGCTGTTGCTACTCCGCCGCAGTATGAACAAATTAATAGATGGCACTGTATAAATAGCGCGGAGCTAAAGGACAAGCGGCGATACCCACGCCCGGAGACTCGGCTCACTCGGCTCCTGACCGCACCGGCTCTCTCAAAATCCAGCCTCCCATGAAAAGCAAGGTCGGCAATGACGAAACACCAGTGATCAGTCCCAATGCCCAGCCCATAGCCCCCCAGCCAGCCTGCAGGCGGATAAAGCCAGCGAAGACGGGCCCGACAAGGGTACCTGCAGCAAACCCCATGCTGGTCAGGCCAAAGGCCAGAGCCACGGTTCCACCCTTACCAAAGATATTGGGCGTCTTTTGCTCTTTTTCTTCCACGGCACGAAAGACCTCCGCATCGAGAGGCGGTAACGCGATGGCAATGCAGACGCCGATGAGAGAGAGAAGGGTACACAGTAGAATCTTGTGCTGTATGGAATTGTCCGTGACAAGTCGTAGAAGAACCATGGCGGGTACGCACGATATGAAAGCACCTGCGGTCATGTAGCGACAAGCTCGAGGGAATTTATCGACAATAGAGCCCGTGACCGGGCTTAAGATGTGTGGTATCATGAGCGGGATAAAAACCAGTCCCTGGCCGCTCTGCTTCCATCCGAATGTCTCCTGTGTGAATAGCGGAAGAACACTGTCAAACGAGGTCAGGATGATTGAGATGATGAAGTTTCCCCAGACAGCAATAATAACACGAGGTGAGCCTAAGAGGAGTCCAGCCCGACCGAGCGCAACCCGTGAAGGTGCATCCCGCGGCGGAACCGGCTGATCAGAACAGCTACCAGCCGTTGGCAGACTTTCAGGGCCTTCTGCAGCAGCATTTTCCGTAACATGCTGTTCTGTAGCTTCCCGTTCGGCTACGGGGGGCGCCATCTCCGGTCCAAGCCACTTGATCAGATGTCTTCGCTCGATCAAAGTTAGCAGAAGGACGATATCAAGCCCGATGAGTCCAAAGGCGAGACCAAAGACTGCGTAGTATCCGCCATTTTCATAGACAACACCACCGAGCAGAGGCCCAGCGACTGTTCCAACACCACTAGCCATCGCGGTATACCCGATGGCTTCACAGACTCCGTCTATTCCCACCGTCTCAACTAGTAGCGCGTTCCCTACCACCCAGACTGTCGCAGCTGCCGCACCCTGGAACAAGCGACCAGCGATCCAAAAACCAATATGTCTTCCAACACAGAGCAGAGCGGTCGCTGCGCCTAGCCCGGCTAGGCCACAGAGATAAGGCCATTGACGCGATTCGGAGCGATCGGCGATGTACCCGACAATAGGCGAGGAAACCAATAAAGCACCTCCAAAAAGGGCCAAGAGAATTGAAGTCCAGACTTGGACATTTCCATCAGAGAATCCCAGCAGTCTGGTATGCAGCGCAGTGGGGGTAACAGGCACGATCAAACCATACACGAAGACGTCTGTCGCGCCAGTAAACGAGACAACGAACGTGATGAACCATCGTGACGACCTGAGCTCCACAGAGCCGAGCCATTTGAAAGATCTCATGGCCGCGTTGTGTTGAGGATATGGACGAGGCTCCAAGTCGGATAGGTGGTAAGAAAGGCAGGCCGTGGCGGATCCAGTGCCGTTTCCACACCAGACATTTTCTTATCGTTTTGCTGGGGGAAGCGGCTTCGGATCGGTAAGGTCGAGCTGGGCGACCTCAACGCGGTCGAGCGCGTGCAAGTCCTGGAGACAGCATACCTCGTAAAGCGAGTACTCTAGTGGGAGGAACGGGCCGTGGCGCGGTGGGGATCGGGGTTGTCTCGGATCCCAGACCCCTGCTAGTGGTGTTGTTTACCGGCTGGGGACCCGAGGCTGGTCCCGAGTTACCTCAGCTAGCTCAGGCCGCCTTGGGGAGTACGCTATGCCTCTTCGGACGAAGAGTTGCGCAGAGAAGCTGAGTAATCCCCCGCCCGCCAATCACGCCCGCCCGCAACGCCTGAGAATCTGAGGTAAGTCCCGAGCCAAGGATTGGGGATTAGTCAGGGAATGTTGGCATACATATTACCCAATAATTTCTGCAACAGTATCCGCACATTTCCCTCTGCCTGCCCCCACATGCTGGAGTTAAAGGACGGTAGTATTTTCCCCCGCTGCTTTCCTCATCGACCGACGCATTGAATCAACAAGATGGCCATGTTGACACCCGTTTCTGTGGCTCTTCCCGACAACAAAGAACCCACCAAAACCATGGTCCGAGACATTGTCGCCACATTCTTGACAAAAGAATGGCCATTCGTGGATCCAGAGACTCTGACCACATCCTACCACGCATTATTTGCCAACGGCCACTGTCGAGTAGAGCGACCGAAGCCGACTACTGGCATACCTGCTGAGCCACTGAGGGTTTTCATAAAATTTCATAAGGAGACTGGGGACATGGAAATCTTCAAGCATCTGGTACCAAGCAAACAGGAGGAGGCACTCTTTTGCTATGAGTACGGTCGATCCGGTCTCGGAGCCAAAGTGTACGGGCTCTTCCAGACACGGGATGGCACACTCGGGAGGGTCGATGAGTTCCTGGACGCACGTAATATGGAACCGGAGGATGTTGAGAACGCTGTTATTCGAGCGGATGTTGCTAGAGGACTGGCAATGTTTCATGCCATGGAGACATCACTAGCGAAGAAGGCAGTGGAGCCATTCTACGAAGCTATTTTAAATGGACTCAAGAAGTACCACAAGATGGACAAGTTAAAAGTACTCGGCAAGGCAGGAGGTGTCAGTGTGGACAATCTGATCGACTACGACTTTGCGGCGAGGTTGAAGAAAGTGGTGGGTAAACTGGAATCCGTGGGGGGGAAGGCAGGATGGTGTATCCATGATGTTCAGTTCATGAACGTCTTGGTGAAGAATGATCCAAAAGAAGGAGAGAGCAAAATCGTCCTGGTTGACTTCGAGTTCGTGATGCGGAACTACCGAGCCTTTGACATCGGTGGACACTTTATGCAGAAGATGTTCAAGTGGTTCGACGAGGAGAGCAAGATAGCCGACTGCAGGAAGTACACGGAGGAGGAGAGGAGACACTTCTGTGAGGAGTATGCCGGGCAGTGGAACAAACTGACTGGTGATTCGGATACCGGGGACCAGGTGTTCGTGGAATCCGAATACGGATACATGTTGGCCATCACTTTTGATGTCCACAACATGCTATGCTTCATGACGGAAGAGGATGACAAGGATCCATTAAACCTTCTCGGACTTAACAAACTCTTTGATGAGTTTGTGGATCAGTATGCCAGACTTGGGCTGGAAGTTCCATAATATAAACATGTCAAAGTCTTGGCTCGAGGAAGGACTTGGAGTCAGTATAGCGTTGAAGCTGTACCTTAACAGGAATATGTATCCTTTCGTTTAAGTTAAATACACCACCTCGAATGACAGTTATTAGCCACCCGCATCTCACTTGCAAGCTGACTGCGTCCTATGTAGTATTGGCCGCGACGTGCCGTAAGAGATGAAAAGGAGAGGCCACCACTGCACAAAGGACGCCTGGTGTTATCATTCGAGGTGCTGTCACGTCACGTTTCTACGGCCTCTGCAGAGCCGTGGACAAACGTCGAAGACGGGTTCACGGATTTATGTACTGTAGGCATCCAGCGCATGCTACAGCGGCCCATGAGCAAATGATTTCTTAACGGAGTCAAACGCATTACGAATCCAGCGTCAAGTTCAGTCATTTGGTGCAGTAAATCATCGGCTAGCTTCAACAATGGTATGTATCCGTCAGCCAATTGTCGAGCGACGGCATACGGCGGATAACACTCTCCCCGTCGTCGCCCGGAAGTGAGTCCTTCTCGAATCATTGTCTTGATTGGTATACTCAGCATGACTCTATGACTTTCAGCAAGGCAGTGTCGGGACAAGGCATTAGTACGCCATTCAGCTCCTCATCGAATTAGGACCGTTACTTGTTGTGACACTGGAGTAAAAGGCATTCGCCATCACAAGCCGTCTAATAATAAGCATATCCCCACGACTTTGCGCGCGATAACACAGGGATAGAAGCCCCGTTTGGTTAGCAGGGCATTCGGAACTTTGTCATCAAGTTGCATATAAATTAGAAACCAAGAATCTCGTCCGATCCGGCTTCCATTCCCCCTCATCCTCAGATTCTCACTCAAATGGCTTCTCTCGAAGAACACAAGGGCTATCTACAAGTGGTTCCCGGAACTCCCACCGAATCAGTCTCTTTCCCTTTCCAATTGGCAGATCAAGTTCCGCCACAAAGCCAGCCAAGCAACATCACTGCTATGTACAATACTGGTTTGTGGTCACTGGTCAGTTGGTGATGACTAAAATCTGCTAAACTCTGTTCGGAGAATCACATTCTTGTCGATGGCGATGAAGATGAAGAGAAATTATGTAGATGGCTTGTCCGGCGGAGAAACTGAAACGCCATCGATGGTATCATCAGGTCTTCAACATACATACGATTCCGAAAGGAACAGTTACCAGCGACGGAACGTAAATTCGGGCATCAGCCAGGCTAAATTTAGGCATCAACCGGGCTAAATTCTGGCTCCAACAGTCTAACTCAGTCTCTCTCAGTCTTTGCTCAGTCTCGCTCATGCTCTAGGCCGGCTCAGTCTGGCTCAGTCTGGCTCAGTCACAGCTGAGGTTGCTTACTCATCGCTCACGTTGCCCCCCTGTGTAACTGGAAGCAGTATTTGTATGGGCTTCGTTTTCACTCGACTAACCCGTGTGACTGCAACAGATCCAAATCGCGTAAAATGAGAGAAGAAAAACTTGATTGCTGCCCTCCAGATCGAGGGAAATACTATGTGATTTATACTAAATTAATCTCCTGATTCGGGGGAATGCATTGATGTTATTATCGAGGACGTTACACAACAGATGGTGGAATTGTGAGGTGTTGAACCTTACATAGATTTGTACGACGTTGGATCACAGGCCTAAAAACCGTGACTTGGCACAGCCCAGAGACCTACCTCAGAGTCCGCGACATCTAACAGCTTAACTTGTGATACCTTTCGTCTATGAAACACCTGTCCCTCTCCCCTCCACGGATGTAACCGGTTCAGTATACCTTGTCCGGCCGGCAATGAGATAGTAGATCACTGACAATACCACCACCCCACCGAAGACTACTGAAGCCCAGTTGAATCCAGACGCCGTAACTGGATACTGCAGTGGCCAAAAACACCAAAAGAAGCTCCACCAGTTAAAAGTGATTGCAAGGCAGTTGATTGGTATCCCCCATTTCCCTAGCGAAAACTGCGCGTGAGGTAGCGTCTTCGGATGGTAGATTCTTCTCCACAATACGCAGCTGATGCTAAAGACCCAGCACTGTAGCATCGCGACGATGGAGAGCGACGTCATCGCATAGTAGGCGGGTGGGCTACCAATATAAATCAGACTGAGGAGGACGCTAATAACGCCAGATAAGAGGTACGAATTCGTTGGAATCTTGCGGCGCTTATCGACCATTGAAATCCAGTGAGAGAAGGGGACACCATTGTCGCGCGAGAAAGCGTAGAGCTGGCGACTTACTGCCACAAAGTATGACACGCTCGCAACCAGAATCAGAGCGGTGATAACAGCAAGCATGACCGACACCCATATAGTTGACATTGCTTGCCGGATAACATATACTGCTGGGTAAGTCGTTGGGTCATTAAGGGCGTCTGAGACACTTGGCATATGGTAGCATAGTGTCAGAACGGTTGTGAGATTCAAGACGAAGTTGATCATGTAGACAAATAGTAAGACCTTGGGAATTGATGTAGAGGCGTTCCGCACTTCCTCTGACATGTGCAGCGCCTTTTGCGCCCGTTAGCGTCTTCATTAATACATAGCCTGAAGGAGGTAACGTATTCCACCCCCACGCGAGACACTCCATATAAGTTTAAACTTTTGACCCCATTTTGTATGGGGTGTCTTGTGTAATTAAGGGGGTGTCTCTCGTGGGGGTGAAATACGTTATCTTCTTAGGGAGCTTACTGGATCAACGGTCGTCTGCGCAGCAATAGCAGGGAATTGGCCGATCATAACGGACAACGGTAGACTCGACCAACCCCCCGAATTCTGGATATCCGTCCAAACTTGCTTTGAGTCGGCTTTAGGCGCATTCCTCCAGACTGGAATGAGAAATGCAAAGTACGCCAAGATATGAATCGCAAATGCTGGGTTCTGCCAGCGCGGCAGGAGCTTAGAACCAAAATAGTTGGCCAGGATGGTAATTACGATAGCAGCAATGGCCGCGAGCGTTGCCTGCCAATTAGGACAAGGGTAATCTGGGTTGTTGAGGAGGATAATGGCTTGGATAAGTGTGCCGATAAGGATGAAGCCAGTGGCGTTTCCTGCTTGGTATGACAACGTTGAGGTCCAACTGCACAATTTGTAATTAGCAAAAGGCATAACACCCCAAAACATGACTACTTTATCCTCGCCGTGTCTGGTCTTTAACGTACCCAGTTAAGTAACTCAGCAGTTTCTGATATTTTTCCGGTGCGAATTCACTAACCCAGTGATACTGAGCTCCCGCAATCGGTGCCATGCTGCCCATTTCGGCTAGGCTTAAGACGACGGGAAAGAAGCCAATGAAGCACCAAATGTTGCCGTAGATCAATGTGGGTAGACCACCATTAATAATGCCAGGTGTGACTTGGAAAAGCGCCAGTTCCCAGGCCGAAGTCGCTAGGCCAACAAAGGATACCATAGAGACCAGGCGATAATTCCGAATGAGTTCCTGGGCCTTTCCCATCCGTCGCATGTCTCCGGCATCAATAATAGTGGAGTTGTACAGCTCCTCCCCGCTGTATTCGAGAGAATCCTCCAGGTTAGAATGAGGAACCTCCCTCACAACCAGTCCAGTGGCGTCATTCGTCCAAAGCTTAGAGGGAGGCATGGAGGAACCCATGATAGATGTGCCTCGGACCAGTATTGTAATTTCTCAGTCGAATAAATAAACGTTCTCCAGTACTAGTCCCAAGGATGCCCTTCTTTTTTACCATAGTATATGGCATCTCGAGGTTGAAGGGGTTGAATCAGGTGGGTGAGGGTGAATGAAAGCAGGAAGGGTAGCACCGTGGCGAATGTATATGTATGTGTATGTGAAACTATTACACCAGAATAGTTGAAGGGGGCATCAGTTCACCTGATCAATCCTGCGTCAAGGTCTGAAAGTGCGGGGTTATGGCGCCGAAAATCCATCGTTCCCTTGTCAGTCGGACATTGAGATACATAATCAATCGTGATTGGTTAATTGATCAGGTTACGATGCAGCAACAGCATCTTGTTCACTACGCCACCACAAGGCGGACTGTCCTATGATAACAATATAGTCCTCTAGCGTTCTACTATCGCGGTACTATCGTTTAGCGTGTCTAGTACTAAGGAATAGCTAATTTATTTCCTATCATAATCATAATCTATTCCCCGTCTATAGTCCAAGCGTAGTCGGAGGTAGATATGCCGTTACCCGTCGGGCCGTGCCAGGCTAGTGCGCACGGACATTTCCCAACAAAAATTCTCCATATCACGTTTCCTCAGCCTTATATTTAGCTCAGACCCTCCCCCTGATTGGTTGGTCGCGTGGGTCAGGAACTGACCTAACCAGGGAGCTTAGACATGGCGGCAGAAACCCCAAAGGCGGTCTGAGCATGCTGAGGTAAGCCTTATATCACTGGAATATCTACATTTTATGCTTCTATTTTGATTTCCTGCTGTGAATACTGACCTTTCTTTTCTGTCAAACTGTCGGCGCTGCTACAGTGCCGCAGCCTCGGCTCCCGTACCGACCGGGTTTTGACGAGTTAGTCTCGGTAACCCCAGACCCTCTCAATTCGGCATTTTACTAGTGCCCGTGAGCATCATTTGTTAGGCCGATGGCCTTGGGAAACTCGAAACAACTTCACAACCAAGTGTCATATCGTCTTGCAAATAGGCTCAAATTATTCAGAAAAGCCTACTCTA
>NPHW01003959.1:0-11977 GCA_002240705.1 Elaphomyces granulatus
CAAACGGAAGGCTACTTCTAACAGCATGACCACCTCCGCTATCGTCGCTCAAGCTGTCTCAGCCTCTGGTCGAGGTGGCGTACGAGGCCGTCGCTTGACTGAGGATGGTGAATCAATGTCTGCTGTCAACATAACAAAGATGGAGGGTAGAGCGCGTGTTGGGATTAGCCTCGAATTCGGCGGTCAACTTCTCAAGAATGCATTCAGGAAATTAAGGTTTAAGATGCAGTCACCGCTCCACAGCCTTCACGGTCCGGCCCGCCCCTTAACTTACCGCCTTCCAGCTTGGTGACGAGGCTGATTTGTTAGGACATGAGTCGCTGTTAAGATCCGCCGTGATATGATATATCTATCGGAAATATCGTCCTTAGATTATTACTAATTAGTGTACATAGATCGGCAGAAGGCTTCCGAGGAAAACCGACACTATTCTAGAGTCTCGATTTGCACTAGAATAGTAGCTATAGCAATTGCAAGACGACGTATTACTTTTGAAACTACGATAAAAAAAAAAAAAGGTAAGGTAGACAAGTGAAGAAGAAATCCAGGATCCATTTCATTCGTTGACGAAAAGAAACGGCTCACTAGTAAGCCATTGGTCTCTTATACAAGAACTACGCCGGAAAGCGATGGGATCGAGGCAACTCTAGAGTCGGATTATTCTACAGTAGTTATGAGTGACCGAGTCCGCGACTAATAAGATGCAGAAATCCCGTACATGTAGATATGAATATGATGGTATATGATCTTGCTTCCTCTCGGTAGTGGCATTCGGTCTTCCGTCTATCAAGGCTTTTAGTCACCGTCTTGTCCTTTGCCGATAAGAACGTTATTCTAATGCGGGCAACCTTTCCAACTTTACCTTCAACTGCCAGATGAAGAGGCGGAATAAATCGGAGCTCCTCTTTAATTCTTATAAGAGAAATGCTCTATGATACTTTTCACTACGAGGTGCAGCGGCGTTATAGATTCATCTTCATCCAGCACAGATACTAGGGTCCAAGGGGCTGTCCCGACACTCTTATTCAATGCCGCCCCGGGCGCCGATGTTGATCGATCATGCTCCAGTAGTAGAGTACCAAAGCTCCTCGCTTAAGCAACAGCCGTGGGGTCTCGACACTCGGTATGGCTAGAATAAGCTTCGCTCGCAGCTCTCTAAAGAGGCGTTTCCTCTTGTGGAGAGTCCAGAAACCGTCAGACCTTTTTTTATATTTCTATTTTCCGCGGCAACTGCTACTCTACTGTAGTGTTACATACTGTCACTCCACCATCCAGCAGGCATATCGACGGCGCCCTGAAAGCCCACTAGTAGGACAACACCCCCATCTTGAAGATAGACTTGCCCCAGTACCTTTGCCTTTTCATGACTAGCTACGTTATAGTCTCCGGACACTGCAGGCAGAAATCGAAACGTCGATCGTCGGTTTTTCGAATGACGGTAATAACTATCATAGCAGACTGTAATAAGCAATTAGTAGCAATAATAATAAAATCTTTTCGCATACATAAGCTACCTACCTATCTAATCGTACCTGTCAAATGTGGCCATTGCTCGGCAGTAAATACTCAATTTCAATAGAGTATTTTTAGTTAGTCATCCTTTTAAAAAGTCTAGCACATCTTATTATTATTTTTCTTTCTTTTTAAATACATGTCTGTACTTAAGTTATGCCACGACCTATGATATAAAGGTTAAATCATATATGCTGCGGTATTACAACGTCGTTGTCAATGTGTGTAGTATGATACGTAGTACTCTGTGAAAAGGGCTGCATATCATCATTAGGTATATTATATACAATAGTAAAAACAAAAGGCTGCGCTCCATTTAACTATTCCCTACGAGATATCTCATACTACGTACCTATCTATCATGATGTATCTAGTACTATCAGATATCCGGGTCGCACCACCCTCTTTTCATTTTGATTAATTATAAGCTTAATAAGTATATAATAAATTACATACAACCGATTGACTTTTTGTGTTAAAACTTAACGTCATCTTCTTATTTCCCAAATCTTATTTACTAGGCAAGTTAAGGTTTTCCATAAGAATTCCAAGGGTAGGTCTTTTTCCTTTCTTTTTCTCTCCGTCTCTTTCGCAAATCATAATTAACCCAGCCTAAGCGCTAAAACAGATCTCGCCTTGAAGTTGCCTCTACTCGGTACACGTGCAACCAATTCGTACGATAGAGGTCAGGTTCGCTGCGTTTCCGGACAAGCTTGAAGTTTGAATGAAATATCTTATCATACATATGTAATGTGTAAAACCTTTTTAAGTTGCTGTAAAAATTAATAAGCAATCTTAGGTACATAGGTATCATTCTACTATATAACTGCTGCTGGCACTGTATCACTCACTGCCCTACGATACAACCTGCAAGTGCAATGTATATGTATGTGTGGTGCAGATCATGATAAGCAGGAACTTACTTTACATAGTAGTGTTACTCCAGATAAGAACGATCGTAATCTGTAATTGATTCTATGATAGTATTGTATGCAGGACTCCCATTAATTTATTATGATATGATGCTCTATCGATCTATAATCACATATATCATATTGAGGGTTTGCCTTGTTCTGTATCTATCAAAACCAAGTAGATTATTTGTTTCAGCAAGCGAGAATTCACCGAATCACCGATGAGTGAAAATACAATGTGATCTTCTAAGGGTTGTGTCGTATCATTTGTAGGCATGCAAGTAATTAATGAGATGAGTTGCATTAACTCGAAGGGTGGTAGTACTCTAACTAAAGTTGTAACCCCTGTCTTTACCCATGGTATGATAGGAATAATGTAACTGTGGTTGTATCAAGTTTTAAAGTTACCTAGGTACCAACAGGCCAACAAGTTCATATGATGGTGGAAATCTACCTATGATAGGTTAATTAGATGTTGATGACCCCAAAAAAGGGAAGATAAGTAAAATATTATTATATAGCAGAGATGGTGGATAAATAGTTATAACTACCTGATAAGTTTTTCTTTATAATATGTAGCGAGCTTGTTCCTAAATAGATTACAAATGAAAAAAAAAAAAAAAAAGCAGAGAGCTATCATACATCTTTTTCATGATAGATAGCCTGCAGCAGCAGATCGATGAGGTGTTTTTGGGAGTAGTTGCATATGCCATGGTGCATGCATACAGAAAAGCATACGAAAATACACACAGAGCCATACGATATGTAGTTATTGTTCAATTGTCATCAATATCATCATGATTATCAATTTTTCCTTGGGTGGGTATGATTCCCAGCTGGATAGTTATCATAAATAGCATTATTGTAGAGAAAAGAACTCTCATATCATACTTTAATGAGATTTAAATTGCATGTGTACCTCTCCGCATTCTTCTCGGGAGGACACGCCAGGACCTACCCCTGTAACCTGTTTCGAAACATGCACACAGGAATTCTGTGAACATATATTAATTTGCTCTGTACGCCGCTTAGAGAGACTTTGGTGGTCCATCTACATACTCTCTGTGTCAGGATAGAAGAATAATAAAACAATGTGCTGCAAAAGATGCCTGTTCTGAGGCAGTGTTCAAGTTCTCCTGTAGAGACTGATGACTTGTAAGGCTCTCACAAACATCAAAGAGTCGAGACGAATTAAATTACTCCACAATCAAGCTAGAATATGCCGTAATGGTGAGGAGGCGGGATTATGTGCCCCTCCTTGCGAGAGCCCAGACTGTTTTATAAGATAAAAGAGACCTGCCAAAAGGCCCGACTCCCGAGTAATATGCGGGAATACAGTGGGTTGTTTTGATGGCGGCCGCACGGTCCTGCCATGATACCCTGTCATTATTCGATCGTTGAACAATTGTTTGTTTTGCTGATCGTCTCCAGCAAGTTATGTAGCAACGAGGGCGCTAGTAGGGAGGTATGTACCTATCATAGGCCCGCCACGGCTTGGGAGGAAGACCGGTGAACCGGCGGGCATATGATGAGTTGGCAGTAGTTGATGTTTGATGTTTGTTTGTTGTGTCCTGAGGCGGAGAAACCTTTTTGCCTCCAAGTCTAGACTCTTGGAGAGCCACGCCGACGCTAGGGCCGATTTGTGTAGGTCCCCGACGGCATGCGGGAGGTCATCTTTGTATGTATGAGAGAGCGGTGATAATCCTCTTAAATTTAGTTACATATTATTATTATTATTCTTGATGTGATCAATTCCTAATCTGAATAAACTAATATTAAATAAATGTAACTACTACTGTACCACACTCTGGTACCTGGCAGATCAGAGACTGATCATGAACGGAAACATTCTGAACCAACCTGATGCGCCCTATTTATATCACGCCTGTACGGGCTCCCATCTGGCGCCTCTGTGTTCACCCTTCGCGCAATGTGAACGACGATGTGTTCCTACAAGAGGATGGTGGCCAATTGGCCTCCAGTCCGGCCTACTTCAACTAACATTGAGTCTGTCACTGTCTAGCTCAAAAAGCATATCCGCGGATAGTTACATATAGCATCTTTCCTCATGATCAGAGCCTTGATTCTTATATCATAACTCTGAGAGAGTTTCAGCGTTCCGGTACCTATGATAGGTGTATGCATAGGCCGGTTGCTGACCACCATCTCAACACTTAATATTGAGGCAAATGACAAAGACTCGTGCAACAAACATGAAGAAGTTAGAATGGGAACTTTTTTTTTCCTCCTTGAACGGCACTGTGATTACAATAATATATCCATATGCATAATATGGCCGGTGGCTGGTGCTGGTCGGGGCGGCATGCCATGTCTTTGCCCATTCTAATAATAATTTTATGGTGATAGGAGGTTCAAGAATCCTCTGTAACCATGGAGTATACTTCTAGATAGAGGTAAACTATCTACCTACATAATAATATAACTAGAACTAAGGGTATTGTATACGAATGAACAGGGCTATCATATCATATTCGGGATGGATGAAGAAGTTCGGTATGATATTGTATACACTTTTATAGCCGCGGCATCGCTCCTGAGGCTGCAAACGGCTACTTTGTTGACCATCATAATCATCAACCACACAATCACAATCACAACCACAACCAGTTCAACTGAAACAAAATAATAACATAACAATAAAAACATCACCACCACTTTCTCAGATATACTCCCCGATAAAGTACATACATTAACTAGTACATAGTAGTTGGTCAACCCCCAAACAAGACCGTCGGACAACCCGTTGTTGTTCTCGACCCCAAGTCAGTTAGTTATACCCCGAACTTTCACCCAAACATACCCAAACATCAACCCCAAACTTAACTCTTTAACCCCTAAAACAACAAGCTCCGTCTTCTCCAGATCATCAAACGGCTTTTTCTTTTCGTCCGTCGAATCATCTTTCTCTCTCTCTCTCTCTCATCTCTTTGACTCCCCGTCCTTTGTCTTTTCTCTCTTCCTCCTCTTTCTCATCCTCTCAACCTCTTGATTCCCGTATTATACTCCTCTCCCCCCTCCTCTCCCTCTTCCTCTTCTCTTTCCTTTCCTTTCTTCCCTTTCCCTTTCCCTTTCCCTTTTCTCTCCCTTCTTTCCTTCTCCTTTTCCTTTTCCTTTCCTTTGGTGACAGTGTCCCCTTGTGGTCCCGATCAGGCCGGGCCGCCGGCTTCTCCAGGTCTTCCTAGCTGTATCACGAAATTTCTCCCGCTCGGGTCCATTATTTCCCTTCCACTTTAACCATAATAATAACACCAGCCACAACAACCCAAAACCTGGGGTCCCTTGGTCGCTCCTGTCCGATCATGCTCGCCATTTCGCCTCCCGTACAGTATCGTCGGTTTTCCTAAATCCCCCTCATCATCAAACAGTGTCAAGGCAACGTTGTGGTGCGAGTATCGACTCTACTTGCCCATCGCATCTGTCCCGTTGAGTTTCCAGGGCTTCGATTCGCCCCATTGGGGAAATAGGAGGAGTTTCCCGTCCTCCCCACACCCGGTCCTCCGGTCCTCGAATCCTTCGTCTGTCCCCTCCCCCTTTCTCAAACGTGTTTTGCCTGGTGAGGTTGTCGGTCAATCAAGAGGGGTCCTTGGGCAGGATAGACACAGACAATTGAGCGCATTCATCCTTCACTGGGCTGCAGTGTATCCTCACAACCCTTCCCCCTCGGGGCAGGCCACGACGCGTCCGATTTTGTCCGCTGGCTGTTCTGGTGTCATCATCCATTCTGGTCCTCACTGCAGTTTCCAACCATCGATTTTACTTTTCCATCTTTCACTTGTGAGTCACTAGACCTTCTCCTCCAAGCCTCTTTCCTCCCCCATGGTGGCTACTTGGATTTCATGGATGAACAAGCTACTGGTGGAGATTGGGCTAACAATGGTTTCTGTGCGCCTTATTTCCAATTGACAGCTATTGACCAATTTGCTCTTGCTTGCTGCATTGAACTGTCTGGTACAAGAAAGGGCTGCCACGTCCACAGCAGCTGGGCCAGTTTACTGTTTGCGCACCCTCTGGAGGGCATTCACGTGTACAACTTTCAGACATTATCGTCAGCCAGGATCTCCCAACTCAGGTATCCACCGACCGGCCTCTGAGGAGCCTGCGGGGCGTCCCTCACTCTCTTTGCGCAGCGTTCCTACCTGCTGCACCATCATCTCTCCGTTTTACAGCGCGAAGGTATGTCGTTTGCCTTTTATGTGAACGGACTCCCTTAACATCATTCAGCCCAAGAGTTCAGCCCCTACCTCATTGCCCCATCCCTATTCAGAGCCTAACTCCGGCGGCCATTACTTGCACAACAACTCGATGTGTCATCCCCGTCACAACGACCGAATCAGCAAAGTGCCAAAGGTATCACGTTCAACTCACCTCAGAATCCTCCACAGTCATACTTCCCTGCCTCGCTTTCCTCCCCGGCCATGAGTGTGACCGCCCAGCATCCAGTGCTGCCAGGAACACTTGAATCCCCTGTGTCTCCGATATCTGCTCCATCACCGGGCCATAGTCGGACTCGATCCAACCTGCCGGACAGCCTCGGGACTCCACCAATCCCGCCTCCGAGAACTTCATCACATCAACGTGGTCATCACAATAATTCGGGCGCCCGCTCAGGCAATTCTTCTGCCGAGAGAGTTGCAGGGTCTCGTCCTGCTAAGCATCGAGTGGATGATGGAATAGACCGTGGGGAATCCCGACGGAAAGGCTTTCAGACTCCCGAGAGTCCTCCAGGTCCCTCCAGCGAAATCGAACCGCTTGAGCAACCACCTGCGACCCCGAACCGTTCGGATACCGCTCTCGAATCAGCCGCCACTCACAGCAGCTTGGTGAAGGAGTCCAGTACGATCATAAATCAGGTCGTGATCACGGACCCCGTCATTGACCTGGAACGGGAAAACGCACGTCAACTGGAAGCCCAACCATCGCCTCCTATCGGACTCACCCCTGTAACCGGGCTGGGTTTGGTTGGTAGTGACGGTGTGGATGATGGAACCCGTTCGGGAGGATCGTCCAGAAGCCGAAATGATTATTCTAGCAACTCTTCAAGGCGCAAGGAGACATCATTTGGTCAGTACATCCTTGGCCAGACCATCGGTGAAGGTGAATTTGGAAAAGTCAAGCTAGGCTGGAAGAGGGACGGGAGTATTCAGGTCGCCATCAAGTTGATTCGTCGGGAAAGCCTGGGATCAAACCCAAACAGACTTCCCAAGATCTATCGGGAGATCTCCATCCTCCGAGATCTTTCTCATCCATACATCGTACGCCTTCATGAGATGGTGGAGACGGATCGACATATTGGTATTATAATGGAGTACGCTTCGGGAGGAGAACTGTTTGACCATATCTTGAAAAACCGCTATCTGAAAGATCACGCTGCTCGACGTCTTTTTGCTCAGCTTGTGTCTGGAGTGGGTTACCTGCATAAAAAGGGCATTGTCCATCGGGACCTGAAATTGGAAAATCTACTGCTGGACAGGAACCGAAATATCATCATTACCGATTTTGGATTTGCCAACAAGTTCAATCCGAATGATGAACTTGGAGACGAGATTGAGTTTAATCTCACCAATAAAGAATTCGTCAGGAGAAATCGCTTGGATAGAACGGATACAGAGGGAATAAGGCGGGGGGACCTGATGCAAACAAGTTGCGGGAGCCCTTGTTACGCAGCCCCAGAACTGGTTGTTAGTGATTCTCTGTATACGGGGAGAAAAGTGGATGTCTGGAGCTGTGGTGTGATCCTGGTAGGGTGTCTGGCTGTTATTATCAATCCAATGTAAACACTGTCGCTGACTCCCGCCATTAGTACGCCATGTTGGCCGGTTATTTGCCCTTTGACGATGACCCAGAAAATCCGGAAGGGGACAATATCAATCTCCTGTACAAGTATATCGTGACCACACCTCTTACCTTCCCTGAATACGTCACCCCACACGCGCGTGATCTACTGCGACGAATCCTTGTCCCAGATCCCCGGAAACGTGCTGATCTTTTCGAAGTTGCAAGGCATAGTTGGCTTAGCGAATACTCACATATAGTCTCTCACATTACCAGCACGACAACTAACCTTTCAGACATTGCAACAACTACCGTCCCTACTGGTATGTTACTATTCTACCCGGTGGAGTACTTTTTTTTTACCTTTTTTTTTTCTTTTTTGCAGCTTTTAATCCCAAGGAAATTAACTGACATGCTGATCCTAGAAGATACTCCCGAAGGCGCACCACTTATGCGCAGCGCCTCTGTGAGAGAGCCTCAAAAGAGCTACCAGAATAGTGTCCCGCCCATAGGCGGTCTAACTCATCAGCAGGGAAAGATCGGTCAAGACGATCAAGCAGAAAAGCCAAGGCCTCATCGGGATGCAAAACGGCGAACTGTGCAAGTGGAATATGTGGAGCCCCATTCTCGATCTACCCGAGGAGCGGCATCTGGTCAGAATGTATCTCCATCGGTTTCCAGCCCACCTGGAACGTCACGCGCGCGTGCTCGATCTGGTAGTCGTGGTCCCGTAGATCCACCACAATCCCAATCACAATCACCTTCACTTGCAGTGTCTCAAGTGAAAACACCGCCGAAAGACTCGCTGATAGAATCTGGCTCTCGTAGTCCCTACACGAAGGTGCCAAGTATCGGTCAAGATACAGTCCCGTCGCCCGGAATTCCCCCTCGTTCTATGTCTGAATCTACTTTTGCGGGTGCCCAGTCGCAGAGTAACCGGCCAAACACCGGTCATTCAACGACATCGCTTAATGCTGGGAGATTGCCCTCTCGAGGCTCTTATGGCCAACCTGTGGCTCCAACGGTGGCCGCAACGAATGCACAAGGTCGACTTGCACAACCCAAAAATGGCAAGCAATACGTTATATCGTCTCCGATTCCTCAGGACCCCGCGATCATGTCCATTGGACGCCCAAGCACACAACAGCTACCCGCTAAATTCATCCCAACTCCCTTTCAAGAACCCCCGAAGACCCATAAAAGATCGAGTACAGTTAGCAGCATTAGTGAGAAAGTTTTTGGGAAGTCCGGGTCTATCTTTGGCAGCGCCCGCCCGAAGTCTTCTAAACGTTATCCTCCAACTAGCATGAAAGATCCGTATTCCGCCGATGACTCTCGGGTTTCGGTAGATTCACGCCGGTCGATGTCATATGGTTTCAATCGCAGGCAAGGCGATTCAGGCCCTGAGTCTCGCCCACGTCGATTTTCACTATTGCCTGCATCGCTCTCCTTTAAGGGGTTCACTTCTGGAGCCCGAGAACAACAATCGCAATCCGAGCCACAGATGTCCCAAATCCAAGATTTTGGGAGTCCTATTCACAACCATGGCCAGAAGCGTCCATCCACTGGCCCCACCGTGTTAAACCGAACGACGGGATATGGTACTTATGGGGATTTGACGGCAGGTCAAGATGCCAGCAATCAAGCTCCAGAGGTGCAGACCGAAGAGATGAACTATGAAGCGCAGATTGACAGGCAATTCGCTGCGTTGGATGAAACCCAGCATAGTTTTCAGTTCGATCCCTTCTCCAGCCAGCCGCTGGACCGTGGTCTTCCCCAGAACGACTCCCATCAGCAGTTCAATGATCAGTATGCAGGAACATACCCGGAAGAACTCAACGCCACCCTTGATGATCGGCAGCCACGGCAATCAATGCAGAGCGGTCGACCACCCAGGGGTAGCGTTCTACAAAAGAACAATCGCAAGTTCACAGATGCATATGAGTATGGGGACACGTCACATTCGGGAAGCTCGGGTCCCGCTAGGAAAGTCATGGATTTCTTCCGACGACGAGGTAAGGCACGAGCCGGTGACGATCGCTGAAAAATATAGAGTTTCCCGGTTAAAATCGGGCATTATTGTACCCCAAGCTCTCGAGCTCTGACCCTTTCAATACCAAATCCACATGTCCGCCTCTTTCATCCATGTTTCTCGGCGAAGACCGACTTGGAAGGACTGGCTTTTGTTTACTTTCTTCAATACTGAACCTAGTTGGCAAAGGATCCTTTTTCGTTCCAAAATAACGTCTACTAGATGCCTGACATCCGTCGCGAAATTATACAGAGAGACCGGATATCATCTGGTGGAGAATGGTGTGAACGTGCATGGCTGTGAGCACGTTGCAAAAGTTAAGAAAAAGGAGACGATCATTTGGATACCCGCATGATACCCAAACAGCCTTTTGCTCTTGCTCTGCGTTGCAAGCAATTTCATGGTCAAACAAGGTCCACGTCTTACTACTTTTCGAGTTTTTTTTTTTTCGTCCACATAAGAGCTTAATTGTCCAAGCATTTTATGATCTCCTTTGTCAAAATAAATTTTCACTTTTTCCTTTGTTTAAACTTTGTTCCTTTTTTTATTTATTTATTTTATTCTCTTGTAAAGTGGGATTTTCGATTCACATGGTTGTTGACTTTTTCCCTTTTTCTTTTTTCGTGATTGAATGAGTTGTCTCTTTTCCTTATGGCATCATCCCACCTTGGAAGCAAGATGTCTTGTTTCCCTGAATGAAACCCCACCGTGGGTGCAGGATAGTTTGAATTCGTGTTGATTATTATTCAATATTGAAAGTTGCTACTCAATGCATAGGTTGATAGTATTTCAGGTCTGGTTTGCCGGCGGGGAATTTTGAGAATTTGATATTCAAACGGGTGTCCCGATTCAAGACCTTTTATTTCACTGTACAAGTTCACCTTTTTGTCAACACATTTTTTCTTAACTGTATCACAGACACCATGTAGTGAGAGTCTAATACCAAACAGGATTCAAATATTTATCGGAACTTGTAGGGGTGTTTTTTATATATATCGAAGTCTTACGATAGTCAGCTGTTGTCAGTAACAGTTGCCATATTTGTTATTATTCTCTTCTAAGCCTATCAATATCATAGGATATCCTCAGGGTGATTTCTGACGTTAGCCACATAGATCCACCATTTTTATCTCGCTGCTTTTGTAAACTTGGAAAAGTGATCAATTGCACCCAGGGCCAAAAACAGGTCGGAGCCAAGGTTGGAGGCCCATTAATTGATCCTCATGATCACCGACTAAAGCAAGGGATTTGCCTCATGACTTTGAATCTTTGATATGTATAATAATATACGATCGTCGATCGTCGATTCTTACCTACCTACCTAGAGTAGGTAGCCTTGAATAATAAATATGTCCCCTATAGTATGTACAACCGATAAACACCTTGTTCATATGTATGTATGTATGTATGATATTGATAATTGCCATTGTCCTTGGATGTCCACTGATAGTACATAGAGATAACTGGTGATGTTAATGTATATAGTACCTACTAGTTAATTTTTCTTACGATCTTCCTTTTCTATGGTCAACTATGTACCACATCACACCGAATTACACAGTTGACACTACACTACCAGTAGTAGATGATGATTAATATAGTAATAATATAGCCATCGGTTCTGTATGACTGCTATGTATGTACAGGGATCGATAACGAAGAGCAAACGCCTAAGAAGCTGTAGACGAAAGGAAAAGCGACGCAGACAAAAAAAAAAAAAAAAAAA
>NPHW01003960.1:0-20371 GCA_002240705.1 Elaphomyces granulatus
TTGCGAAGGGGGTGAATCAGAGGGTAACCGACATGAGCCCCTATCATACTACGCAACCTCTTCCACCTCTAGCCACTCCCACTCCCACTCCCCAACAAGACCCTCTGGTGGATCCATCATGAGCAGGAGGAGGTAGCTCGCCTCAAAGCCCAGGTGGAGGCTTTGTCAAGGCAGTTGCACTGGAGCGCCAGGAGGAGTCTCAACGCCGGCCGATAAAGGTGCTTCCACAGCTGTCCGACAGACACGCAAAAGGCCAGCTTCCCAAGCATATACGGAAGCGCTTGAGATCGAGAGAGAGTCTACTGATGAGCGGGAAGTAAGGAGGGTGGAGAAATCCACGAAGAAGGCGAGGACCAAGGGGGCAAGGGAAGAGTTGGACAAGATGCTGGGAATTGATCGAAGCAAGCATGGTAAGGACTAGGGTAAGAAGAAGTAATTCGGACCATGGCATGGGCATTGGGCATGTCTAGTGTATCGCGGTGTGGCCAACTGAAACAACTGGTCTCTCCTGTGGTAGTTAATAATAGTTAGTTATTGTTGGTCAGTCTTTTTTTGTTATTTCCTGTGTTTTCCTGTGTTTTCCATCTAGTGACGGCCGGGTGGCATTTAATCTTGGTACTTTAAATGAATGGTTTTTACGAGAGCTGAAGTTCACCTGCCATTCCAGAAGGGACCATTACGAAGAACGAGCGTACATATATATAACCACCATCTAAATCATATTTCTTGAGATCGTAGGGCTTTAAAGTCAATTCCAAGTACATGGCCATGTGCCATGGTTCCGAAATTATCTGAATGGACTTCTAAGTACGAACTATTATTTCTTATAAAAACTTTTTTTATCCTAATATAACATGAGGTCCCCCACTCCGACGGCCTCTCTCCTTTTGATGTAACTATTTCCTCTGTAATAATACTATACGAGTGCCTTATTAGCTAGTGGAACCAAAAAGATATTCTACCGGATTTCTGTCCATGTAACTCTCACTTCGTGGACTTCGTCACTCCCTTCCCGGGCATATAGACAATATAAGAGTGACACTAAGTAAGCTAAGGCAAGTATTTGACTATCATAAAACTTCGCCACCTTATTCCATAAACCAAAGCTTGTATAACATGAAGCCGAAGAGCTGGAGGTGCAAGTGATGGAGACTTGCAAAGAGGGTGCTTGGAGCGGAGCATGACTTGCAATTGCATGAATAACTTGTCGGTAACATCTATGATAAACATATGGGCGATGGGCGGAGGAAGAGGCCGAAGAGCTCCAGGGCGGACGTGAAAGTAGGGTAGAGCATCCTTCTATGGCAAGTAATAAAGAAAAATTGGAGAAGAGTATCTCTCAATTGCAAGCCCTCAAAGGAAAATAGTACTTCTATATACATTACCTGACATCATTGATTCATCTCTAGTCTGTACCACGGTTGGAACACCATTTCCAGTTGCCTGGCTTTGAGGCACCAGTAAAAAAACTTCTTAGTTCATCATTTCTCGATGATGCTCAAATCTCGATATATTATTGTGGATAACTTAGTGAGGATTGGATTTAGTTAGTCTCTTGGCAAGTTGGCGGAGGTAGAATTTTTGCCGCACGTGATCAATGTGGACGCAACACTAAAAAATTCTGAACTCATATGCATACCTCCAATACTAATCCCATGGCTATCTGCGGCGCTGCGCACAATGGTCTCGCACATAGCTCTTGATCTATTTAGGTACCTATGCCAAGGACCAAGGTGAACATTCCCAGCAAATCGAACAGTTCATTTGGACATGTACAGCTGCAGGCAACTGCCGGTTATAAATTATTTCCCAAAGAGTTTTTTAAGACCTATACACCATAATGCAGTGGATTAGTTTCTTTTATCATGATTGAGTCTTCTGACAAGCCTGTTTATATACATACTGAAGAGACTGGACGACCCGCGCCTGCTGCAGGACGTCCAGCCAGCTTTATCGATTTGTGCCTTTTAGCTATGGCCCTGTGGTCAACTCAGTGCGTAGTTGGCCGCCAGGCTTTGTACGTTCTTAGTTACATCAATGCTAGAGCGCTTTTCCCTCTCTCTCTTTTCTTTCTTTTTTCTATTGTCCCTTGTTATCAAAAGACACACCACTCTTTGCGCAATTCCCCAATCCAGCTGTCTCTATTCATTTGATTGTGGAGCTGTTTCCATGGTCCATTGGAGCCCACCAAGGACCCTTCCTTTGAGGAAGGACGACCAACTACAATGCATGTCTTGTGCTTGTGTTGGTTGGAGCTGGATTGCGCGGAGTGGCCCTCTAGACCAGAGACCGTCCCTCCGAAGAACTTGAATTGCTAGAATGAAATACCATGAAAGGGCCTTCATAGTTCATGCTGTTGGCGATTCTACTCGAATATGATCCTTCACGACAGCATGACTCCTTGCGCACCTACATTTTTCCTTTGTTTCCTTATTTAGTTCGATTGACATTATCTGAATAGCGAAAAGTCGAACAGATATTCTTTCGTGCTGCCATGGTCAATGAAATACCGTTTTTCTGTCTGCAATGAGGGCTGATAAAGAGGCACTTCATGACTACATAAAAATGATATGATCATTGCAATCTGCTTCATAGCCTGCTCGTCAATCCAGATCCGGCTCCTTTATCATCGGCAATTTTCACCACGACATTCCCCCCAAGTTTCTAGACTTCCTAGCGCTTTCAACGCACATGGGACGCTCTCCAAGCCTACAAAGCTCTCATCTTTGAAGGCTGTTCTCGAAACTTGCCTTGGACAGTAAGATCAAAGATCCCTCTCCATACAGCAGCAACGGTCTTTGGATATTGGCCCCAGTTCATGCCAACCAGACTGGCATTCGTTAGCAGCAAGGCTCGGTTCAATGCGACCTTTTCGATAATACCTGCTGCAAACCCGATTACCAGTAGCCTAGCGTTATATGTTACACACTTCGAACTCATCTCAATCATACCTACGAGGTCGTAGACAACGTCCACACCCAACTGGCCGTGGCCCACCCGATGTATAGTGTCATCACCGCATGTAGCCAGTTGGGATCACTGTAACCGATGGCATAGTCAGCACCAAAGTCCTGGGCAATTTTTCTCTTTCCGAGGGGTTCCCGCAGTTGCTATCACAATCGCACCCTTTGCCTTAGCGACCTGCACTGCCGCGAGACCGACCCCGCCGGCGGCTGCGTTGACAAGAACCCATTCACCAGGTTGAACTCTTGCGCGGTGCACCAATGCTCCATAAGCTGTTGGAATAGTGATGAATAGTCCGGCTGCATCCTCGAAACACCATGTCACCGGCATGGGCAGCATGTCCGACTCTGACGCGAGGATATGCGTTACATATACACCCTGTGAACCGCCAAAACGCTCTATCACCAGGTTTAAATCGTGGTGTTGATGGAGCAGCGAGCACGGTACCCGCATATTCTAAGCCGGCGATCCATGGGAAGGGCGGTTGATTCTGGCATTTGCCCGGGATCTGGAGCATATCAAAGAAGCCAGTCCCCGCGGAATGGATCTCAACGAGTTATTTATCCGGCGCAGGAGTGGGAGTAGGAAGAGTAGTGACTTTCATCAGATCGAGTGGCGTCTGCTCGAATTAGTTATCTAAATGACGCAATAAATTGCGGAAACAGACACCTGGGTAGAAGCGAATCCTCATAAATCTCCAGGTATCTGTCCACTTGTATAGCACGCATCCTTTCTTCGTTATCCCGGCTCCAATGTGAATCCAACGTAATAATCTCGAAAAACGAGGCCTAAGACAAGTGGGAACACAAATAGAGACGTAGCCGGATCAAAAAGGATAAATAGTGCAGAAATACCAGGTGAAGACGACAACAAATAAATTAATTCCCCAATCTGCCCAATGCGATTCTTATTCCAACGGCGAATATCAAAGTCGCGCAGGATGCATATGATATAGACATACCTAGGTGGGCACACACTATAATTAAGACACACCTGTTGATGTATCCAATGATCGAATTATTGAAATAAATCACATAGTATAAATGTCAACCTGTGATGTCATCAGCCACAACAGTTCAGCTCAGCCACCGAGCACAGCCACTAGCATCATTATTCTACTTGCCATCTAGCATTTCCTGTTATCTAGTTCCTTTGTTGTTTCTATACACAGCTGAAACATTCTTGCCACTTGGGACTAATAAAGCTAGAAGGGTAATGAATTCCTCATAATCGTCCTTCCGCCTCTTGGGATACTCGAGGATTCAGCTCTGCCCCCATGTGTCTTGAATTTCCTTCTTCGTTAATCCCACTGGGAATTGAACCAATTCCCTATAAATAGACACAGAAGAGGTGTGCTAGAAACATAAATACCCTCTCTCCTCCGGACCATGTCTGAGGAATCGGGTAATCTATGGCCTTCTTAGGTCAATATAATATGCTAAGCTCTTTTATTCTCTTCCCTGCTCAAGTCATCAGTATATATATACAAAATAATATAATATAGATGTCTGGGAAGCAAGCAATGTCTACTCAATCGACAAGACACTCGATTCGTCGATTAATCGATCAAGGGTTCCGAAAACGTAGAATTAGCATGGTTAGGTATTCATGCACATAAAAACCGTTGGGATCTAGACTATCATATGTATATACCTTTTATTAGTCAAGTCCTCCGATAATTTGGACTCAGACCAGCCTCAGCCAATGACGGTGCAATAATCTGTCCGTCGACAAGAAAGATATACCATATACGTGAGCTTAAGATCGCAAAGCAAACGGAGAGGATATGGCTTTCATTTAAATGGAGGAAAGAGGGGCCCGGGACCGTAGAGGGAAACCCCTATAGGAAGAATCTGGAAAGTTAGAATCCCAAGTGTTTGCTGATGCTATATGTATATACCATACCTATAATAAGAAACCATTATTATACCGAGGTTAGCTACTGAGCTTTGTTAGCTGTCGGGACTCGGGATAAGTACCTATATCATATCTGACATTATACCACCCTAATAACGCTACCTTGATATGTACTCAAGTTAGTATAACCACCTCCGGTGAATCCGTGAGCGGTTCTAGTCGAGATAAGACTGGTCGTAGGAATGAAATGACTTGTCGAGAGGTCGGCGTTGACTCGTCCAGCAGGAATTGCGGCGAGATTTTAGCAGACAAAAATCACCGTACTTTTAATTATTAAAAGGCATTAGTATAGAAGCTGCTCTAAGCTTCACTCAGGCTCTATTTGGAGAGGACGCAGGTATCCATCGCTAGGCTGAATACTATTAGCAGGTACATAGAGGTACTAGAGATATGTAATTTTCATACATGAGACTATCTATCACGTGATTTGATAAACCCTTTTTTTTGATTTTTATGGACTCTGCCAGTGATATCCATAACTGTATAGGTTATAATTTAGAAACTCAAGCACATTGAATAAAGAACTAAATTCTAGGTACTTCCATATATATATATGCATTGTGTCTTCAGAAATGACCCAATGGCCATTGTATGTGCGTATCTACAAACCAAGCACCCTTCGAATTCACCTAGAATCAAGTGCAGAAGAGGGTTTTCACATACTTAACAAGTTATAATAGGGTTTACAAATAGTCTCCATTCTGCTATGTAGTAATACTATATATACATAGATTAATGTATAGACATGCCTTGCCACAATTATTCCTCTTTCTTTTTGCACTCTCAAGTTACCATCAAAGCACAAGTTTTCTTTGAATAAAATATACGTCATGAAATAACGATTTGTGCTGTTATATACGTCCGTGCACATTTGTATATATATATATATATAATATAGCAGGCATATTTGCAGAATTAGGTACTGCAGACAAGGCATGTCGCATTTCTCATCACGCAATATCCAAATATCACAATGAAACCGGCACATGAACATGGACACCTGTCAAGCCAACATAAATGCAGTAGTTATGAAAAGGGGGAATTAATAGTCAGCGGTCATTAAACCTAACAGCCATTACGCCTATCCCTTGCCAGTCCTTCGGCTCACGCCTTTCCCCGAGTATTCACAAGCAGGCCCTCCCTTATCCCTTTCAAGAAACGAAAATAGGAGGGGTGGAGATGATAAATAGGATAGAAAGCAAAGAGTAAGCCAAGCCAACCACACGAAGGGAGGCTAGAATACAAAGCTGGACTTCAGCGTCCAACGTCTCATCACTGTTGGGTATATGGAGGAAAACGAGAAAAAGAAAAAGGCGCTATATACATGAGCCTTCGGAGATAGCAGCTTCGCTCAAAGGTTCCAGATTACTAGACATCTCGCTAAGAAAAACCAAGTTTCATCACACATGACTTGGAAGAATCGTATCCAGAGGTAAAGGAAAAAGTAAGGGAAGAGATTGAAGAGGTAGACCCATGTTTCAACTCTAGACCCCACCCCCTTTTTAAGCAATTCAAGGCCGCAGAGAGCAAAGCCTAAAATAAGCAAAAGAGTTCCACGCTATTTGTCAACAGAGAATGAGCCTTGTGTGGGTTCCCGGCGGTCTTGACCAAGGTTGTGATTACCGGTTGGCTTCGAGGAAAAGGATGGCAACACACAGGACATTGCGGAGAGAGCTTTTAGTTACGTGGCGCCTTTTTGATATGTAGACAATGAAGGGAGAAGTCTTAAATGTAGTGGACAACTTTTGATTTAGATGAAAGACATCTGCAGCTATCATCGAATGCTGCGCACGGGTCAGAACTGCTGAGATAGAGGAACCATGGCTGCTGGACTAGTCCTCAGTAACGTCTCCTTCCGCTTTTTCTGTAAAGATTTCCGCTGACGGCCCTGCCGATCCACTCGAACGTGTCCAGCGGCTGCCTGTGGGTGATATCCGATTGCCCGTCTGTACGGCTTCAAAATGGGACCATCGTCCCACAGAGAAGCCGCAAACGCATCCGGAAGCGGTGGCGACTGGGAGAACACAGGGCTTAAATCAGGAGCTAGCATCGGTTGGATCATCTGCCCGTAACTGGCCATGGGTGAACTCGTCGTCTTTGCAGGATAAAATGGAGCCGTCGCGAGCGAGTTGGGGCCTTCATACGAAGATGAGAGCCACGTCGCTATGGGCAAAATTGTTCGGCTGACATCGGGCTCTGTTACCGTCGGCCATGGAAGTGTTGGCGAGGCAGGACTGGGGAGACATGTCTCCGAAGAATCATAAACAGCACTGTAGGTAGGCGTCATCAAAGGGGCGCTGGTCATCGTGACTCCATTGCTGTGAGTTATTACAGAATGCAAGTCATATGGGGCAGAAGTTGAGACGGAAGGGATTGAAGGACTCGGAAAATGAGACATTAATTGATTGCTTTCATCTTGCGGTTCAGATGACACTTGCTGAGCTTCCAGAGGAGAGTCCCAGCTGCAGCTGTCCAGTTCCTGACTGTCAAAGGCAAGTGTTGCCGGCTGCAAAGGTTGCTGGGTCGCGGACTGCAGTCGCTGGTAAGGGCCATTGGCATCATACCATCCAGGGAGACTAGTCTGCAACGCTTTCAGATGCGGTTTAGGACGAGATTGCAGCTGCGGTTGTAATTGCAGTTGTTGTGGGTGTAAAGTAGATGGAGGCGCTGGAAGAACAGTTGGTTTTGGATTTACTGGAGACAAAGGTTGGTCATCATCTTCCATCTCCGGTGGACTGGAAGGTTTCTTCCTGGTTTGACGGGATGGTTTGGTAACCCGCCACTTCTTCAACCGACTGCGCAATTGTGTTTCACTGGTGACAACTACATTAGGATCGCAAGCCTGTTGTTGGGAAGGGGGACACGCAAAAATCTTTTCTTTTCGTTCTTTTGATTTTTATTCTAAGTTTCCTGTTTCTGTTCTTTTCTTTTCTTTTCAATATAGTTTACTTACCTCGGATTGAAATCATCAGTTCGGATTTGTTTGATAACTTGCTTCAACGGCCATTCTTCATCCTTGTACAGCTTGGCGATCAGCGATTTCTTCTTCTCCCACACCTCGGATGGTATTGAAGTTTTCATTGTTGACAAAGTGACGGGAGAGGAACAATGTCCTCTGGTTCCGCCAGGTTGGGTCGAGGAAAGTTTGGTGAGAGAGAAAGGATATCTAGTGGTGTGAACAAGGATATAAAAAAAGAACTCTGAAGGAACCAAAGAGGGAGGAGTAGAAGAGGGAATCCATCAAGTATATATGAAACGAAATACCACCAAACCACCCAGACGGCGTACATACATGTACCAGAAGCAGTGGTGGAGCACACACAACACGGCGATGGGCCGAGCTTCTCTCTAGCTTCTCGATTGTCAGCGGAGTTCTTCGGCCGCGGGACTTTGTGGCTGACTGACTTCGGCAGCTGCACCCGCTAAAGTTACAACAAGCAGTCTACTCCATTAACTAAACTATTATGACTCCGTACCGGTACGAAGTGCCCAGTAACACACTAGGTATCTTACTTACTAAAACTACAAGACTTAAGGGTCCATCTAAGAAACAAGGTTCATCGGCACCAGCCAGCTCCATCGATGCTCTAGAGGATGTATGTATGATAGCGAGAAAGGTTGTAGAACATGAAGGGTAACCTCGGCACGTAGTAAACTCCCTTGACTACCTATAGTAGGTATAAGGAGGTATCGATGTAGATACTTACATGATGTATAATAAAGTGCGAAGTCCTTCTCAAGGTACCTTCAGGCCTTCTCTCAGCTCCCGGTGTCTCTCTCCATCCCTGTGATGATCCCTAACCCCCGTTCCGACGGAGAATTCAAACGGACTTCTCCGGGCCAAACCACAGCTGGAATTCATTGGTCAGTCAGTGGAATAGACTGGTTTCCCTGACGATATATGTATTATCTTTCGTGCAAAGATCCCTACAGTGTCCAAACAATTCGCGACATATAGAGTATCATACATGTCCAAAGAAGACGTCGCGAATAATAACTAGCATATTGAGGATAATGATTGGTCGCCAGCGGTTCAGTCCAAGAAAAGGACAGTGCCTACTAGTCAGCTAATACGGGTTTAGTGTCAATTTGGATAAAGTCAAGCGCTCCCTCAGAAAGGAAACGCTGCCTGCAAAACAACGCCAGGCACGGCTTTTGTTGCGAAGCCTCTCTTGACGCAAACAAGTCTTGCATCTCGCGATCAGCCAGCACGGACGGACGGTAAACTCGACCTCAAGATGGATAGAAGTTGCCCTCTAACTAACTGTTTTTTTTTTCCCCTTAACCTTACTCTCTTGGGATAGGCTCTCTTGTAGAACTTCCACCAACTTCCATCTTCTACTGGATTCTCAATGGCTTTGGCTTTGGCTATCAGGAACCTGGGGCCAAAACTTGTCCGCAGAGCGCTAGTGATTGAACTCTCAGTTGGGCCAGTACTGGCAGCAGACGTCTAGGTCGATGACAACTGGAACACAAACACACTGGACAACAAAGAGCTCGAGGTCGATATGATATATACCATGTTTTCCCCCAGGTTGAAACCCCAGGAAGGTGACAAGGAAGAATGGAGGATTGCAGGAACATCACCAACGAGACCGAGACTAGGTTGATAACTTCTCTGTACAGATAGGTATGTATTGTACTGTACAGAGCGATCTCCCTCTAGTTAATACTAGTTCAGATATAAGAAGAGGAAAGCGTCTCTTCAGACCAACTAACTAAGGCCGTAATAGGGTCAGACTACTGTATTATTCCGGGGCACCGTCAGATCCTCCTAGAGTTTGAATCATGATCCGCTCCTCTACATAGGCTCTTTCCCGATCTGTTTGGCTTAGATCCGTTTTAGCTTTTTGACTTAGACCAGTATGGACACTGGGTTATTGGCGCTACTCGTCTAGCGCGGAGTACACTTCTAGGTAGTAATAATACTAAACTAGTTTCGAATTCGAACTTGACTCCATCCGTTTTCTCGCACAATAATGCTAAGAGATTCTCCGAGTCAAGGTGAACTCTTCCTGATCCGTCGTCAAAGATCCCGAAAAGCCCACACAAGCTTTTGTGGCGACGACCCTGGCCTTGCGGTTGGGGAATGACGCCTAGTCTGCATCCAGTGCCCCGCCTCGCGCGCACAATGATCCCTAGGCCTTCGATAGTCTCCAAATCCTCTACATACCTCATCCGGACACATACCAAGGCCTTGACACCCGAGTGGGGAAGACCTGCCAAGATGAGAGAAGATCGAGAACGGACCTACCTTGCCAGTCGATTTTTTAGGTGCGGGAGGTACGAACTCATACATAGTTCACGAGTTAATATGGCGGAGATTGATTTCAAGATCTCGGGAGAAATGCCTACAATATAATGACTGGATGAGCAATAAGTTATCAGGTCACAGCTCTCGCGCCACCTGCTTCTGCGAACCGTCTATATAAGCCCAGCAGCATTGATTGCCCTAAGAGAGCGGTGGGGCGGCGGGGAATATCATAGGCCCCAATCGTCATGGACACAAAATGGAAGAGTTGACTTATTAGAAAATTGTTACCGGCTTCACTGCTTCGTGGTGATTTCTCCGTATTTCCCCGCACTCAGTGGTCTGTACCTTACTGACGGTAGCGGACACGACCTAACTCTCAATATTACGAGCCCTTGTCCTTGTTGTTTAGCACCCTTATTTGTTTCTTCCCCCACCCCTCCCGTCCAAAACCCCACCATCTGAGATGGGAAGTTTACGGTGCCGATCCTTGTCTGCCTGAGATTTTCTTCACGCACCTGAACTTCCAACAACGTTCATCCCTTGCGGAGAACAAGTAGGGTCCTAGCCTCATCAGCCAAACACAGGACGAGGAGAGGAGAAGGAGGGGGTAGAGTGCAGGTGGGAAGAAGTGAGGCTTTGTGATCTTCACCCGAACCCTACCTTAAAAGTACTCCGTACGAAGGGTCTTGACTCTGTGCGATGTATCTACAGAACTAATACATACATTAGAGTCTTCGTCGAGCCTATCATAGCATAGGCCATGATAGAATGATGATAGTATCTTGTCTGTCGGCGCAGGGCCAAGTGGTGTGCTCCGTCATAGCCTTGTTGGTCAAACCCCGTCCCACCAATCAATCTGCTCTCGTGTTTTTCTAGCACAAGAGGCAGACAGCGAGTGAAAAATGATGCTCCGATGTTTGCTGTACAGATGGCTTGAAAAGTTAACTAGCAATCCTAAACGGAGAAATTGCAGCATCCAGTGGTTGGAGTCGCGATTTGGTCTGGACCCTCAAGACTCAAAACACAAATGCGATCTAGGAAGCAGCGCAAACCTAGCGGCGCTTGCTGTCCATTGAGATCTGGTTCGTGGAATCCATTATAATTTACACCCACACCAATATAACCGATGTACGATGTTGGAACGCAGACAAGAACGTCGTGACTGTTGAAGCAGCCATCATATCGTAATAGTATGCGGAACCTTTACATGCATGGAATATAGTCTTTGACACGCAGGGTCTGTGAATGATGTATTAACATAAATTACAATTTACAATGTACATTGCATCTAAGTTGTCGATGGCTACAGATTTGTGGAACATGAGACGGACGGATGGCTGGCTGATCTTTTCTGTTCCAATAGCTTAAAAATGTCTACGGGGACATGGTTGCAAGCGGGCCGGCAGAGAGAACATCATAGAATGAGTGCCGCCACCCCGGTTAGATCGATGAATGAATGACTAGGATGGGGAGCTATGATACTGTCACCTATGCTGGAGGCAGCGCCAGATCATACTGATGACGTTAAAAGGCCAATCAGCGAGTCGGTTTTGGATCAGTGCACGGAGGGGTAAAATGCTAAGAACAGCCCGTCTTGTCCCATATCATACAGAGGTTATTCTTTCCTTCTTTCTCCTCTTCCTTTTCCCCTCCTCTTTGTGCTTGGGGAACCTTTTTTGTCAAGCAAGAATCGACAACAGAATGACACGGAGAATACTTTTAGTTATAGCATCACAAATGGGGATATCAGTGGTACGGAGGATGGATAAAGAAGCTTGTCTTCAGATGTCTGCAGGATGCAGTCAAGTCCAGACACGAACTTTGGATGAGGGGAAGATCATCAGGTGTGAGGAGCAGCACCTAGCGAATGATTGACACGGCCCGCACGATCTGCCTCGAGCTACTCCCGCGGGCCTGAACTAGGCCAGAACTTCGCAGATTCGAATATCGCCCTTAGCCTGCAGAAGATGTCCCTGACGGACCTCCCTCAGGTCCAGCGGGTAATGTGGCGTCCAGATAGAGTGCTGAGTCCAGTGTTGTGGCGCCCGCTTGTGTGCGCTTCCGCCACCGCCTAGCTGAGATCAGAGCGACTAGAGCCCAAGACGCCCAGGCCCGAGAAAGAGGAGCCCGAAGAGCCCGAGAGGCGAGATCCCGGTATCCATTTACGGTGTAATTTTACAGTAGTGGGTAAGATACAAGACGGCCAAGACTCCACCACTATCAACGCCACCGCTCACCTTGCCGTTCCTGTCTTTCTCAACTTTCCTTTTCGGTCATACTCTGCAAATCGAACCTCCAGAAAGAGACACCCCAACCGTTGTTATCAGATCTGAGATCTCTTCTCACATCACACGGTGCAGGAGGAATGTCAGTAGTTGTGGGCTAGACTTAATTGGGTCAAGACTGTCTGATCGCCCTCTGTGTCTTTGGAGACCCCTTTTCCCTCCTCACCTAACATACCTAGTAGCTTCCGGGGGAAAAGGAGTTTATGCATCATCAGTGGTATATGGCTTCATTCTCCAGACTGTTCTTAACGGCGATTGTCATAGCCATTCGCCTCAAGTCCATGTCCATTCGCTGCAGGTACCCTTTCCCTTTCACTCCTACTGTTTTCAATCCTGGCAAAACCTATTTTTCTCACTACACTGCCGGGCACACGGAAAGCCAGAGACAAGGGTCTAAAGCTGTCTCCTGCGCGAATCCTTGTTTGTCTTTCTTCTCCACGGGGTGTTCTTCTTGCCTCCCTTCTGCGTGGCTCATGGCATATCATCATGCTCATGATGAGATCGAGGCGTAATGTCGTGGCACGGAAGACGGAGATACCCTGTCCTTGGCACTTCTAGCCCGTAGGATAATTGCATAGATCATATATGTCGCCGTGCCCAAGTACGTAGTAATAGTATAATACTAGTCCTCTCACATCTTTCTCCCGCAAGTTACTCAAGAACAACAACAACAACAACAACAACAACAACGACAACAACGACAAGAAACGCTCCTAGTAGAAGAGAGGGGCAAATACGAAGGAACGATTAAAAGCCGCATTACTCACTGTCATTGTGGATGCACTCTGTCCACGATGTGATGTGATGTGCTCCTATCAGAGACTGATATGCGGTGAGATCTTGCAAGGCAAAGGCAATGCTATGCTATGCACTTCTACGGAGTATGATACATAGTCCTCCTTTCCCTCTGCTTCTCAATGCTTGGCTTCTCAGTATCTACAAGATATTCAATTCGGATTGGCCAATATCTTGGCCCCACCTTCCAGAGATCGGTGGGTCAGCGAGCATGTCCGAGATCTGAGCAAAGAACGCCACTAGTTAACCCCTAACAACACCTAAAGTAGAAACAATCCAGGCTAAAAAGTTAAATAAGTTATTAGCCTTTTGGCATTGCCAAGGTTGTTACTGTGCTCTTTCCGTCTAAATACGCTAGTCCCATAATGGAGGAGAAAGCCCCGACGTTACATCAGCAAAGCCCGGGGAGGGCGTGACCCGTTCCTTCTCATTGGCTGCCGTCCGTTGCATATATGCATGGCTGGTCCCTGACTCTGGACCGGTTCGGAATGGGTTCGTTCCGTTGTTTGTAATTTACAGAGTAGTCCCCGGCGTTACTAGCGGACCCGCAGGAGCTCCCGACAACGCTAATTTAGGCAGGTAATGTTAGTAACCTTGGCACGTACCGACCCGTAACAGGGCTAGTACATGACAACCTTATCGTCTGTCAGATTCCTCAGTCAAATAATTCAACAAAATTCCCCGATCGATATCAAAGCCTAGTTAATCCCAAAATGCTCACGCTTAATTGGAAGCTGTTCTGCCCCTATTCATATTCATGAAGTCGAATTACTTCATTATCGCGGAATTTGTTCAATTCAGCCGTTGAACCCTTTTCTGAGACAGGTCATTCCATGTTTTAAGTTTGGAGCCATAGATCTGACAGTTACCAGTAGTTTGCCATTTTAAACCATGTTCGATTATATTAAGATCAGGCGACTTCCCTACCTAGCCAATGCATGCGCTGAATTTCATAATAATAGTCATATATCACGTCTTCTGTTGAGCGAAATGGGCAAGTGCCGACATGTAAGTATCATACCTCCTTGAATAGCACCTTTGATGCATTTCTCGGCGAAATGAATCTATTTCGCGCGCATGATTTGTTGAAAGAAGTATATACACTAAAGTTTTACAAGACTCTATATTGTTAACAAGCTGGGTGCTAGTATCGCTGATCAATTTCTTTTTTTTTTCTCCGTTCGAATCAGCTTACCCTGAGATCTATGATAGGACCTCGTTTTCCCCGTAGTCCTATTATTTGCCTCATAATGTACATACCCCCTTTTTCCCCCTTACATTTTGCCCTCCACTCTAATTATTAACGGCTTCTAGATCTTTTTCGGCTTTCCTCTTTATCCTATCATAGGCTATTTCTAGATTCCATGTACGTGTAACGGGGTCTGTTCTTACCATAAGAAAATAAGCTTCGGCAGGATCTGAATGATCGTCAGGCCGTCGCCATTTTCGGACTCTACCTCATCTGTCATATATAATATGCCGAAGAATAGCTGACACTTTATCGGTCCAGATCCAATCTTTGGGGTCTAGTGCTTGTGATCTAAACGGCATTTTAAAGTCTTTTTGCATTAGCTTCTGCAAAACGACCACAGCCAAGGCCTTCTAGTAACTTTAACATTGCTATCTATATACATATAACTACAGAAGATGGCGACATGTTTAATTCATGTCAAGCTAAATATTCAATAGTTGTTTACGCCCATCACGACCTTTGGTGACTGAATTGATATGAGAGGTTGTCTGCAATTTCATTAAGAATCTTTTACAGCCGACCCCACCGGCGTCATTTATCGGCTCCTGCATGGTATATTCTAGAAGAATATTGGCTCAGGCCATAATAGGCATACATCTATTTTCTTTAGCAGTTTATTTTCTCTCATATGGTTTGTTCGGAAGCATAATCCAGACTGCTATGGCTCGGAGCCTCAGGATATTTTGACGCCATCTTGTGATTAGTAGATCAGTGAAATATTGATATCGATAGGAACTAGATGGGTGAGTTGTAGGCAGTTCAGCTTATTGGCAATTAAACATTTTGGCATCAGGAAACTAATAATTATAATGATAAATGCAAAATAAGTTATTTCTAATGACGAGTTGGCACGACTAGAATGAACTATCCTCAGACCTCAACTAATCCTTTTTGTGCATTACAAGGTAGGTACATGCTAAGCTTACCTAGGTACTAGTGTCCGTTAGCTAACTTAGCGTTGTCATGACTATTAGGACTATTGATGAGCTGGTGAGTTTAGCGCTTCTCTCTGCTACCCAGCCTTGTTCTGTACATATGCACTGTACATCCGGAAGCAGTGACCGTGCCGTGATACATAAGGTGTAGCCCTAAGGGGAAGCCCAGTGCCCACACTGCACAGGCTACATTAGGTAAGGTTGTAATAATTCTCCAGACCTGAGACAGAGGGCAACACCAAAGACAATAACTCACAATGGCGTGGATAACGACCTGTGTAGGAGAATTAGATCAGAGGGAGAGAAAGAAAGAATTCAGAATGAACGATGAATGTCAAATATCAGAATGCTGGAAAATTCTTCGACCAATGTCTTTTGCGAAATAATCCTACAGTGTTATTAGACTATTAGTTATTCAGGCTCAACGCCTTATCATATCACTTTTATTTTAGCTATCATATAGTGCCACCGTTCCGGATCTATGACGTCCATACGGTGTAACTTGTGAGAAGTAAAAAAGGGGGAGAAAGAAAATAGAAGGGAAAAGAAGGTTGGAATATACATGACTAGCTGCACTATACAGTAGTACAGTTCATAGTGATTATTATAGTGGTATACTATTTGAACTTAGCTTTGCAGCTCCCCCCCTGCAGTATGGCATAGGATTTTTATTTATCACCCATTCCAACTGGATGATCAATGATCACCAATTAGTAAGTTATAAGCACAGATTACGGCGTTAAAATAAGCAATTCCCACTACAGTTTTGTTGAATTGACGGGTGAACCTTATTTCTATAACTTAGATTCAGACTTGGGAAGAACATACTAGTCCCATATTATCTTCATAATAAAATAAGTTTGCGCCATTTTTTACTCCCTGTACATGTACATAGGTACATACTACATACTATGATACCAAAACTAGCCAATGGCCATGATATGTAGAAAAGAATTATAAGTTATTACTTACTATGTTATTTTTTATCTAATTTTTATACTAATGCATTTCAGTCACATGATTGACAAAGCAAGCACCTGCTGCCAAGGGCTACCTCCAGGGTTACATCATGTATGTATGTAGGTTAAAAGCCCAGGGCAGATCAGCCAGTGTAGAGAAATGTTCTTTGTTCAAGATGATGCAAAGAGTATGTATGTATGCATAGGTACCTTGGTGGGAGCACATTCAGGGGGGTCACTAATGATATGCTCAGATACTCTACTGTACAATAGCCATTGTAATCACAATCAAACATGGTGACAGTCTGACTGTCAATAAAACGCTAGGCGCTGCAATGAAAATCATCTACTATAATAGTCTAGTGTCTAGTTAACTTTAATAGCTCAACCGACAGTCCGATTCCTCATTCATCCCCATCCAATAATTAAATGGAATGCCTGTCGCTGCTCAATCGAATATTTTATTTATTCGCCCTTCAGCCAGCCCTGGGCGGATTTATTTTTTATTTTTTATTTATTTTTACCGTTTTTTCATTCGTCAACATACATGTAAATAGAATATGACGTCCTTGAGATCGCCGGATATGCTCCACTATCTCGGGTCTCGGTGGGTCCCATTTAGCTCTCTCTGATGAGGTCGTCCATGGACCACCTGCCCCACCTGCCCCGCCCTTGCACCTGTCAGACTTGGCACTGATCAGTTACCTCTACATACTCACTCTGGAAATAGGTACATTGCGCGTAAACTCTAAATCGAGGGGGACGGAAGACTGCCTGCCGGAAAGCCTTCCATCTTCAACTCTTTACGGAAAAGCTGTTAGAACACTAAGAGAATGTTATCATTGTGGTCTATGATATATGAGGAATGCTGGGTACATCATCTGACAAAAGCAAACTCCAAAGGGCAAATCTTGATGGATGTGCCTTTGTATGTATACACTACATATATATGTGCATAACTTATGATACACATTCAATTGAGTGAGAGGTTGTAACTACCTAGTTTAACATCACCCATTTACATTCATGTATTCTAGACTAGTTTGTGTACATGCGGCTGTAACAAGCTAGAGCTTTCACCAAGGAACTCCCCAACGTCGTCCTGCCATCAGGTGATCTTGGCAAGGACGAGAGGGAAGCACGAACTTCTTATTAGATGTGTTGTTGGCGCATGGCGCTGTTAATGATAATTCGAATTTGGAGTATTTGAAATATGCATTATTAAGGTAATAGATTTCTAATAGACACAAGTGACAAGGTTCTATGATACGAGATCATAGGCATTGGCAACCATAAGCAGTGATCCCGGTAGAACAGTCTGGTATGTTCTTTATTTTATATTACTATTGTCTTTTAAAGAGGTGTTTATCCTACCTACTTATTTACATGAAAACCATGTGTGTATCCATGTATGAAATTTGAATGGAGTCCGATAGAAATATATCAGACACAACCTGGAAGCAAAGCAATATAAGTGCAATTCGTATATCATAATAGCCCATTATCAGCAGCTCGAATTTAGTTTATAAACAATAAATAAAACAAAAACGGAGTTGGCGTCTCAAATATTTCCTGGACAAAACCAATGATCTGACTGTAACTGATCTCATCATGATTATAGTTACCATATCTTTCTTCCACAATGGAAAGAGTAGACGAAGAGGCCAATACCTGGGAGAAGCTTACTACCTTGAAAAATCCAACAGAGAGATATCGACGATCGTAGATCCTCTGATTATTATATGCTTGTCAAAGATCATCCATTGCTATACGTAGATTGGATCAGTTGCCTGCAACAGCAACGGCAACAGCAAATTCCATTACATGAACTTTCACATTTTATAAGCGCTTGTCTTCTCTATATGCTGCATACACATCCATATGCATGTATGTACAGGGAGAGATATGACATAACGGCAGAAAGCGGAGCAGGTGGGGGAAAATCCTATCTTGGTATGCAGTTTCATTCACATATATCATGTGTTTTCTTACCTCTTGCATAAGGACAAGGGCACTGGCAAAAAAGAATAGCCAGGGGAATATTTTGCTGGAGCCGTTATATGTCCATCCAATGCAAACATGCCAAGGGCGCGTACTTGCCTTCGTACTCATGTGCTTCGTATGTTGGTAGAACACCGGTGCGGCACGCATAAGTATAGCCAAGTGGATTAAGCTTAAACAGGCGATGATCATACGATTTAAATAAGGATTTGAGTGGATAGAAGGTTCCAAGATTAACCCTAAGCAAGAAGAAACCCAGGGGATGCGGAAAAACCCCCTGGTTCTCTAAACCAGACCTCAAGTGAAGCAGCAGTTCTACAGGGGCATAAGCAAGACCTACAGCTCTATCCCCATCCGGATGCGCACAGACATGATACGATTGAATCCTTTCCTCTATAAAGTCAAGGCTAGGGACTGCGACCAATGCACCTATGAACAAGGATCCCAAGCCCCTAAACACGTGCTGATAGACTGCTCATTGTGGAACGAGCTTCGGGAGGAGATGTGGACGAAGGTATAGGGGATTCAAACGGTTTGATACATAGCATCATGCCCTATCCTAAATTAGCTAGGTATCTACTAGTAGCTGCAGATTTGAGGGTGAAGACAGGCCTCCGAGGCTAATTCAACAGGTGGAATCCGAATCCAGGGAGATTCCCACAGGATTTCACCAATATTGACACTGAGTGATGGCGCTGGCAAACAGCCAGCACGGGCAGCGGGTAATGACCATGAGGCCCTAAGCATGGACCAAAAGCAGGCTCCAAGAAAAGCTACTGTGGCCGCGAGAGTGCTAGCCTCTAGCTGGGAACAGCTATCATGGGTGAGAATTTCCACGGCATGTCATTGGATATGTCATCTAACTTTTTGATGGGATTTTGGGGTTTCATGATAATCCATTATCTATACTAATTTGGGCACATAAGCCCTGGTTTTAGCTCCCTAATGTATAGGCGGTCGGATGGAGTCCTGTATCCCTAGTTAAATGTACGTTATAACCAGATTCTGCTGTACTCATCACCCCTGCTAGATACTGAAACCTGCCATTTAACTTCAACGAATAAACAACCATCAAGATGTAGGCTGACTCGCTTCAACTCATCCCTTTGCCTTCTCTCCTGATACTGATTACCCCATGCATTCTCATCCTCTAAAGCCTCGAGACAATCCGAGATAAGCACTATGTACCATAAAATCTGGTATTGCAAGCACCGTGATAAGCACAAACTTCAGACGCCCCCTTAAGCTTCCTCGAACAAAGCACAGAATCTACGTACGTTAAGGAGGAGCGCAACAAAGTGGTGACCAAAAGACGCAATAGAAGATACCATTGGCAAACAAGCACAGCGACAAAAGGGTGGGGATATCGAGCAAGAGAAACACCTTTAATGCTATTAGCAAGGCGGCTGTTCAAGAAGCTGTGAAAGACGGTCACAATCTTCCTCATTCACTTGTTGAATGAGGAGAATCTCATGCTGCCATCTTTCTTCTTAACTATGTATTATATGGTAAAGGACGGCTTCCGAAGAAAAACAGCTTACCAAGTGATGTCACATTATTGTTGACTCCGACACGAGCAGGGCTGGGAGTAGTGGGTGTTTTTCACTGTACACGCACTACTTTTCAGTGTGTGTCAGGGCTAAGGTCTTCCTGGGAGTGATTGATCAGTATGAAGATCGGGGGGGTTTTTTTTTACAATGGACAACGCTGATTCAAATGACTCGGTGCTTCGCTTCGCTGCCTATCAGATGAACGGCTTCGTTGCAATGGTGTACCACTGTACCGCCAGAGTGGTCAAAGAAAAAAGGTCTAATTCTCTATCTAATTAGGTAGACTGTGGTTCTTTAGTTAAAGGTTGGGCATGGAATGCTGCCTTATTCATCCTGTAGTTGCTGGAATAGTATAAAAATATAAGCGCAAGGAGCGCACTATCAGGAAGATTATTTTTTTTGCATTGTGTAAATTAATGGAGCTCATGGTGGTGGTGTAACTTTTTATTAGTAAGTTAA
>NPHW01003961.1:0-26095 GCA_002240705.1 Elaphomyces granulatus
GGGACGGTCCAGACCGTCACATCCAGTACCCTGATATGGAAGGTTCCTGAACAGTGACGACGCTGCCAGATACATATTTCTAAACACACATTTCTAAGCGTCGTCATCTGTATTTCCAAGCATTTGCCACCATCTTCAAGCATTTCCCAAATGTGGCTGGTACCGAGGCAGTGGCGATGTAGTTGGTACAACCAAATGCCGAATATCCGCTCCGTTGACGCCTAAGGTATCCATACTGATCCACACTCCGGTGCCTTTCTTCCTATTAGCAATGCTCTCTGAGTTGGTAACTGACGATACTTACAACCCAAACTTCCCTAGGGACTCCTTCCCACAGGGGATGAAACTCCGTATATGAATACCAAAATTTTTTTTTGTGGGGGCCTATCGAGGCCAGGATTCTCGCGGTCATTAGCGTTGGGATATCCGGATAGTGTATCTGGATGATCGTTGGGCTATTTCTCAGAGCGTGAGATATAATTAATTATTCTGACATTGTAATATCATTGTCAGGCTTAGCACTTACCTGTCAACGCCATCATTCAAGTTGTCAACTTCAATCTCACGGTTGTCGAACAAATCCCAGAACCAAGCAAAACATTTAATAAAGGCTTTCTGCTGGAAAAAAAGGTTTATGTAGCAAGGTTGAAGGCTCTCTTTATAGCTAGCAGCCCAGCTCTGTTAACAGTACCGTATCGTAAGAACTTCGAAAAATGGAGGAGCGCTAGCGCTTTAGTGAGTGCCACGCAGCGGGGCGTTGTTATTACTCCGCCAATCCAAAGCTACTTGGATAAAAAAGCTGTACACGCGGAGATGAATCCCGGAATCTCGGATAGTTTCCCCTGGCTCGGATCCCTCATCTAAACCCCGGGCTGTCAAAGTGCAAAACGGTGCACACGGCACAGGGTTCTGCCAGTTTTCCGTTGCCCTGAAGCTTCATTCATTTTTTTCTGGGATCACAACGTACACTGGATCTTAGAGCTGCTTGTTTCTGATGGGAAAAGCATACGCGATTCCAACCAACATACTGCGACTGGATACTCGCGTCCTGATTATGGGTTCCTCCTACACAAGCTTTGTGCATTCCGGGGTGAGGAAAAGGGTCCTTGCTGATCCAAAGAAAGAACTCTCAGAGATCCTCGAGATCTTTAATCCACTGGCCGTAGTGATTAAAGAAATTTTTATGGGAGTCCGAGTTAAACTTCCTCCAACAGTGTTTCGGGTATAGGGCCACAATACGGTTGAAGTGGATTTCCCATGCAATTAAAGGAGCTTGGGACTGCGTACACCCAACAAATCTGAGATAGCATCTAGAAGGAGGGCATATCATTCCCTTTAAGAGAATCCGACCTTTGGTGCGACTTTTGAAAAGCTAACTTCGAGATTGTTTTCTATAGTATTGGTGACAAGGAGGACCCGTGAAAAAATACCGTCTCATTTGTATGCCTGACAGTCTCAGCGTAGAACTCCTGGGATATAAAAGCCAGGGTAGACTAGAGCTCTTGTTCTTACCAAAGGAAAAGCGTTTTTTAGTTTCAGCAAACCACACCGGGACAAAGTCCTTTGGAATCGCAAGTGAAAGATGCCATGACTCTGGCGCACTCTACGAAGGATAAGAAATGGAGGAGGAAACGGCCGCAGAAGCACCGACTTATAAGAACGAAGGTACCGAGTATAACAACGGAGCGATCGGCGAGCAAAAGAGATGCCCTGGAGCCACTGTCCACGCGTTAAGGGAACGAGCAGTGCATTCAGTATTCAATATTTGGGAACGAGACCGAGATTCTAGGCTCAGAAACAAGCAGAAAATTTGCCAGTCTCACAAATCAATGAATGAGATGTGTGACTGTTCTTATGATAGGTAAAGGGACAGTTGGCGAAGGCGGAAAAGAAAAGAAGTGACGTTGGACTGAAGAGACCCGGGTCGGTAAAACTTTGGCCCTTAACTAGCGCCCGAAGAATACTAGTGTGATTCATGTGATTCAACCAATAGAGTATCGATTTTATTTCTTAATGTATCAGGATGAAAAATGAAGGAATATGTTCAACAGTCTCTTGTCCATTAAATATAATTAGCTCGGTAAACTATCTTTACGACAATGGTAGGTTGTCACGGCCATTAACTACTCGTACAGTGGTAGATTCTCAAACTGACTTCTTTCTCGGATCCAAAGCTTCCCTGCCGGCACCATGGATTCTCCCTCTGGCTCTTCAATTTCATGAAGAACTCGCCGATGACGGGCTTCGCTCCGACCCATCAAGGTGGACCCTCGACCGACAATACGTTGATCGATTTTGCAACGCTACCCGTCTGAAGAGTGTCCATTCCAACCAACCTCGGTGCTTCACTTTCCTTCGTCTCTACCCAGGCATAGTATATGAAAGGGGCGGACAATACAAATGAAGACGTGGTGTGGAGCGCATGGAATGAAATCTGCGCTCCGCCGAGCGGTCCCTGGTGGAAAATTGACCGAGAGGCATACAGGGCCGTAAAGCCAGATCTGATCGCCATCAGATGCATTACGCAAGCGCAGCCAGGCCAAGCGCGTCAAAGCAATTCCAGAGACTACCTCTGGATCGAGTGCAAGGCTGCAGATAAGGACGTGCCCTCAGGCTGGAAGAACGTCCTTAATGAGGCCGCGGAACGGCTCGCAACGGCCCATGCCAATCGAATTGTATTTTTGATAGTGGCGATTGGATGGAAATGCCTATATTCCCAGGCTGCGCCCCTAATCATCTACCGCTCAAAGAGCAGACAATTTTGGACTCTGGATCCCCGGATAAGGGCGCTCCATAACACCCCGTGGGTGGATCTCACCACTGGCATTATAAATCCAGCCAACGCAATGGAGCTGGATTCCTGGAGCACGGTGCCCGGCCAAAACACTCTACTAACCGCCGGAGACCTAGGATTAATTTCCTCATCGGGGTTCAAAACAGTACCTTGCAGGGGCTAAATCCTCCAATGTTTTAGCTCTCCTTTCTTTCTTTCTATTTCCTTTCTATTAAGCCCTTGCTCGGAGCCCCAAGCAAGATCACGGCGTAACCTCTCCTCCCGTTTCAGTCACGCTCGGAGCCAGATGATTTCTTTCCCGAGGCTTCGAATTTCCTTTTATGCCTTCCTTTTCCATCATGTCCCCCCTGGCCTTATCATAGTGATCTTGCGACGCCACATGTTCCTGTATGGTGGCATCTGCTTTCTTCAGCGTGGACACTGCTCACGCAATGGCCGGAATTGTATGTACCCTCAGTTCAGTCACTGAGCGCTGGGGATTTCGCCTCCAGAGTTGATGATTTTAGCAGCTCATGGATATCATTTCGATCTTCTTCCCGAGCTGCTTCACAAGGCTTTGTGGGCATCCGATGACTTGCTCCGAAGAGACCGTATTTTCTTTCGAAGAGAATCCAACTCGAACTTTCTCATCTGGACCTCGTGAAGTTCGCTCTCATCTGCGATTCATGTTTAAGGGCACGGATTGGTGTCTTATAATCTGCTTCCACGTTGCAGAAAACCCTTCTCTGTAACATCGAAACGTCCACAGCGCTGTCGAAGCGTCATTATCAAATAGCTATTGCTAATCAAGGGGAATTTCTGGTTCATGAACACGCTTTCCTAGTCGTTGGGATCTATTGGTTAGCTCCCGGTCTTTTCCAGTAGATGTTGCCATTAATTTGTCCTATGGGCGGATGGTCGATTCTCGTCTTTTGTAGCTCTTTCAACACGCAACTGGGATTTTCGGAGCTCGATCTTCTCCTAATCTACTTCATAATAGTCGTCAACTTGATTTTGAATCCGATCGAGCTAGCTCTGTAGCTCGTCACGCTATACTTCTGCCTCGGCTAACGACGCCGGGAGGCCGTGCAGCTCATTATCGGCACGAACCTGTTAACTACCTACTTGTCATCCATAAGTTTGTGGGGCTGATTCTCTAGATCCGAGGTGCCTTTCTTCAATTAGTCCTTGGCATATTCTAAGCTCGTTTGCGGAACAACGAGCATGAACCTTGCTTCTTAGTGTTTCCTCTTCCCGTCGGCTGATTCGGAGTCGGAGAGAATCTCGTTTCGTTGTTCCTCGATGATTTCTCTTTACGATGTAATGCCATCGCTCAATTCTTTTACCTGGCGACATAAAAGAGCCTCCTGCCAGTACCTTTCCTTCTTACTATTGAAGCTTAGTTTCTGTCCCAATAAGCGTTAGCTCGACATCCTGAAGGTTCTCGATCGCCTGTAACCTTCAGCCTCCTCCGCCCTTTCTTTTTGCGACCGAAGCGTCTGCAAATCGACCTTCGACTTTAAGCTGCAAACTCTCGATTTATTCTTGCAAACGTTCAACTTCCTCCCTATGCCTATCGAGTGCGCGGTGTTTCTCATGCTCAACTGCTTGTTCAAGTTCGCGGATTGAAGTTTCGGCTTTGGTCAGGTCCTTCTAAAGACCGGTGGATTCATCAGTCAAAGTTCCGGTCTAAATCATCAAGCGCCTGCTACAGATATAATCACACTTTCTCTGGTCAATGTCACGTTCTGCCATGCAGGCGACCCTAAAACATGCTCTAAGGGGACGCTGGCATCTCACTTGTCCAAACTCTGTGCCAGATGGCCATGGGGAGGAAAGAAACGTTTTGAATTCTCCATCTCCAGACTATGCTGGGCCTCCCAGAATCATATCCGATCCGCCAGATCCCCGTGATCTGATTATTGAAACGGAGGGTGTAGATCCAAAGTACAATTACACACTTCATTTGTCTCTTCGTTCATCGAACATTTAGAAAAACCATTTAATATAACAGTTGTTACATGTATGTAACCGCCAATTCCACCTCCCCTATGCTCTTATAAGCCAGTGCTGACTTACCCCTAAGGCATCATCCTCTTCAAGATGTTCCATTGCTCTCTGCTCTCGTCCGCGACAAAGTTATGTATCTTCATATTCTATTCCATTCATTCGATTATGTCGTGCTCTCCTCTCATCCATGACGGCCGTTATGCTCTTTGTTTTGTTAATGACTTTACTATGGAATTCTATGCCCTGGACAAAGATGTCTAATGTACTGATTCAGATTGTTACATTAATTAGAGTAGAGTATGCTCAAATGAGATACATAACAATTTCCTCTTATTAATATTAGTCCTCTTGTTGCTATAGTTTGTGTTGATTGCAAAGAACTCGCTGTAATTGAAAAGGAATGCGGAATAAACACCTAGTTAAATGCGTATAGAGAAAACATATAATGTTTTATACATGAACGAATAATGTACTCATGATACCGCCCCCAAAACTCCGATGGATCATAATTATCATGCAAGGAACAACATAAGCAAACAGGATTATCCAACACTACTCTGTACAATAACCTCCATTAGGTGCAATCCTAGAACCGGATGGCTTCAATGGCAGCGTTCAACGGTAGAACTTGAGGCTGAGACTGCCACGTTCGTCTGTCCCATTTCCTAAACGCAGTCTTGCATGAATCTGGAACTCCACCGATGGCGACGAAGCTCTTAGGGATGAAAGGTCGATCCTGAAGGGACGCAGCCAGGATTCCGTACTCCTGTGCGAAGACAATGGCTGAGGCGAGTTCTGTTGGTCGAGAGGATGCTTGCTCGCCAATAATGCTACCGAGACAGATCAATATCCTGTTGTAGTAGTTGCGAAAGACTACTTACACGTAAAGCTCAAAGAATGCATCGAGAACATATATGCCTCTGGGTGTAAGGTCCTTTTGGCAGAATGGCTCAACCTCCCTGACTGTATCATTGGGTCGAGTAACCGGAGAGGATGAACCCCGTCGGCTCCAAAAGCTAGGCCGCTGACCGAGCTCATGGTCGACTTGAAGAAGCCTGCAACAAAACTTCTCGTGATTAGGTTTCAGGTTCCAATGTTCAGATGTTTGGTAGGGAGCGGTCGTCTTATAATCAGGAAAAACTTCAAAGAAACTATCTGGTTCTTGCCCCTCGGCAACTTCTTCAATTTCCCCTGTTAGACCTAGGTCCATCCCGATGAGCCTTGCCCCGCCGATCTCATCCGCGCCACTTCCCTTTCCTTTCCAGAGGTATAATTTGCCGAATTTAGCTGATATCACATAGGGATAACCAGAACACAGATTTCGCCGTGAGAAATCGACCTCATCAAAGGCAATCTGGCCAAGGTGCCTTCGCCCACAAAGCATATATAAAGCAGAGGAACTTGATCTAGAACTGAATCCGCGGCGTGTAATAATGATTCCTCCTAGAGCTTGCATAAAAATTGCGGTTTCTTTGCCCTGCCTTAGAATTTCTAGCTTACAACTGTTCTCCCTTGCTACTTTTCTGGCAAAAAGCTGGGCATCCTCAATTGCCGCTTCTCCAACTTCATCGCCGCACCAAAGATGAACTTCACATTTAGAGCCTCCATGTAATTCAAACAAATGAACACAAAGGTACATGCTACCTTCATAGAGAATGTATTCCTGATTGACTGGAAGATCCTGCTTCTTCCCATCGCTTGTTATTTCACAGATCTGCTTTCTAAGTGTCCGAATTTTCGAGTTGTCTGTTTTTGCCATCAGGATTAGCTGAGGGTCAATGACTACTCTGTCACTCGACTTGGGAAGTGTGCCAAAGAAGTTCGAGATAACTCGTGTCGATTCCGTGGTACGCGGGACGGGTGATGGTGGTTTAACAGACGAATTCAAGGGCATGTCATGTTTTTTGGGGGGTATTGGCGGAGGGCTAGTGGGTTTTCTCTGTGAAAAACATACTGCAGGATCGGGTTTCGATTTTTGCTTCGGCTCCAAGGCAGTGGACTCAATTCCTAAACCAACGAGAGATTTTTGAGGGAAACTCACGGATGGGTTCACGAAACTCTCCTTCAGGGGAAATGTAATTGGAAATCGAGACAGAGAAATATCCTGCGCTCCTTTGTCCTGCGCAGTTGTGGGAGATGGCAACAAGGCAGCCGATTTGGGCGGAGGAGTCGGCTTCCCAATCAAAGAATTAACGAGAATTTCATCGACTTTATGTAGGACCACCTCGGACTTCGGAGGAAGTTCCGTATCAGGCTCCTCACATCGCTGGGGCGGGGAGGTTTTTATAAAGGGGTGATTTTTGTCCTCTCGTGCTTCATATGGCTTAATCCGAGCAGGAGTAACAGGCCTGGATGTCGATGTTAACTGCACAGATTTGCGAGAGAGCGTTGGTTTCGGTCCCTCATCAAGCGTTTGTTTTGCAGAATAAAAGGTATCGGGTGTTGATGAGATGGGTCTTATATCGTCTAATTTATATGAGGCTGAAGGCTCTTTATGGCTAAAGAAATCTGTTGACGACAAAGGACTTGTTTGTCGTTCCTCGGTCGGTTTAACTTCTGTCGGCAGGGTGGTTGGTAACCTCCTTTTGGGGCCCTTCGCACGGGCTTTTGTCATGTGCATCAATGGAATGGAAGATGTTGATTCTATAGCCTCTTTATTGGAATGAGAAATGGCCTTCGTGGTAGTAACAGATACGTCGTGGGTTTTGGACTCTCCGGACGCCAACGGAGGACCGCGAGTCCAGAAGCCTGCCAAAGCAGGATTTAATCGGTCTGCGAGTGTTCCCTTAGTAGTGAGCCCTTTAGGTACGGCAACCGCCTTTGCAGCTTCCGCGTTATTCCTCGATAGCAAGGCACGAACCGGTTGGATTACATTCCCTTGCGGGCCCTCCCGATTTGTTTCCATCACGCTAGGTTCCGACATAGGCTGTCGATTGTTGACGCTGGCATCTAGGTTTACGTCTTTATCTAGATCCCGTGCTGATTTAGTGATTGGTACGTGGGCTATTGCAAGGCCAGCCATAACCTCAGCCGACTCGATCTCTGGGAACTCAACGGACTCAGTATCATTATCAATTTGCTCCGTCAACGATTGTTGCTCAGTCCATAGTTGTTTTTCAATGGAACGTTCAGATGGCGATGGTGACAGAGTGCCCGAGGACAAAGTACTTTTAGTGCTGTCAATTCTGGACAAGTTGTTCCTCCGTGATATTGATTCGGGAATGGCAGGTGCCAGTTTCGGACGCGCTTCCTTGTCTCCGCTGGTCGTTCGTCTCGAGAAGCCACCGCCGGCCTTCATAGCTTCTTTTTGCTTTAGTATGCTTTCCTTCAATTCATCGATTCTCTGCGATTTTTTGGGGCCACCAGTTATATTTAGAGCTGCCTTCCCCCTGAGGATATTTTCCTTCAACTCATTTGGAGCAACGTAGTTCGATTTTTCCACTCTTCTCAGCTTCCCAAAGGCATTCTTGAATTCAGGGTCTTTCTTGGAGATACCATCACTGGCCACTTCTCTCCGCCGCAAGTTGGCCCGGAAATCCGTCGCCGCCAGAAGTTCGGTGTTTTTGGGCGAGCCCAGATCCGGAGCGTGTGTGATAGGCAGGGGGAGTTTTAGCTTAGCTGGAGGATCTTTGCGTATGGCGGAGTCTTTTGCGACATCAGGTTCAACATTCTGCTTTAAGGGGTTCTCTGGCGAGGACTGGGAGTGCTCATCGATTTCGGAAATTGACGTATTTTCTTCGGCATTTTGTAAAGCTTCAGCGTCCTTGTTGGCAGTCTCGGACGGAAACAGAGTGTCCGGGAGCCCACTTATGCTTGGCTTTTTGTATTGGCCTCCAGGAGGTGGAGATCGCATCAGGCCGGTCGCAGATACGTCATTAAAGGGTACGGACCTTCCCAGATCAACACTCGTCTTTGACTGCCGTGATTTGCCTAAATCTCTTAGCCACGCCGGCTGTTGGGGACCTTGGCTCTTGGGCCTCGGAGACTCCGGACGATTTAATGCACTCTCCAACCATGTCGCTTTAGTAGGGCTCCAGCGTTTTGAATCGACACTTCTTGAGGGACTTTTCGGCGTTTGTATTTCGGAATCAGATGCCTTTCCCTCATCTTTGCTCACAGAGCTTATTGATCTGGTGTGCAATGGGAGTTGGGGTCGTATAAAACCTTCATCTGTTGGCTTATCGCCCCTTCCAGGAGGTTTGTCAGAAGACCCCGGCCTATCATTGATTTTTGCGTTATGAACAACGGTGGCATCGCTGTGGCTGGAGCTTGGTCGGGACGAGGGTAAAGGGAGGCTTTCACCGGTAGACAAGGCATCTGTAATGCCAGTATTCAAATCCATAACACTAGAACGTCCATTTCCGCTGCGATTACTGGAATTGCTCCGGTTCAGCCCAGGTGTAACCTGGGTACTCCATCGCTTTGAGATACTATCAGAACGCTTCATCATGGCACTCTGGACGAAGCCTCCTAGTCCTTTTGTCGGCGACGCAGGGCGTTGTAGAGAATTCCGGCTTGAGGATGTTGGGGGCTGATCTTCGGGTGTTGACGGGGTTGTTTCTGCCTTTCGCGCCTCAAGCCTCTGGGAACTGGATAAAGGAATAGGGGAGCCAAGCCCACCCATAGTTGAAACCGAAGATACACTTGAATATCGATTGCCCGCGATGCTGCTTCCGCCGAATGTCGAACTGGCTCGCGACGGAGAACGCGACCTGTTTCCACCAAGTTCCTGGTCTGGCAGCTTCTCTGGCTCACTCGTGGATTCCCGACTGAGGCCAGGCAGTTTAACGCTGCTCCCAGTTTGGGAGATATCCATTATTGATTCTTCATGTCCCTTTCTCAGTGCAGGTGACCCTATTCCACGGTCTGCCGTCTGACGAAACCAAGAGGGGTCCTTGGAACCAAGTGAGGAAGCAATCTCACCACGAAGGGGTCCCATATCGTTTTCCGGGTCTGCGGCATCCATTTTCGATCGGCTTGTCGACACAGTAGACACGTCTAACGTCTTTTGAAGATCTCCGGGAGCCAGACGATGTTGCCAGGGCAGAGTCGGACCCGTTGCTCCTGCCAGCTCACTGTCTACCATTGCGATTTCGCCAGGCCTCGAGTCAGCATTGAATTCAGTGTCGTTTGCGAACGAGGGCTGGAGATTCTCCGGAGGATCAATCAATTGCCGGCGTAGCAGTGCCGGAAGTCCAGCTTGCTCGGATAAGGGAGAATCTTTCGTGGGGGAGATGGACCGGGCTCGCTCTGTCTCAAGTTCAAACAAGGTGATGGTTAGTGGTGACTGTCGAAGGTTGTTTTCCTTCCGGCAGCTCGTGTCTGTTATGGGACTGAACCAACGAGGTGCCGGGGACGATCAGTCTGGAGTCTGGGCTCACCAGCTCGTCTTGCCTGTCTCTCCCTTCGGCCCTGCAGGATCTCTTCCTCTAGCTTCCTGGCTCGCTCCTCGTCCTCCTTATCGCGCTTGTCACCTAGTTCGCGGATACGGAGAAGAAAATCATTAACATCCTCCAAGCCCTCATTCTTATTTTCCTGTGCAGCAGACATGGGGGCCAGATGGGTGCCGCCAAGGTTGAGAATGTGAAGAGCAGTGAACACAGAGGGATCGTCGAGATGAGGCTCTATGGGCAGCTCGTCGATTCCAGGTCACCGACGTCTAGTGGGTTTGCGGTGGACCCTGTTTGGTCGATCTAACCCGGAGGCTGGAGTTGTGCAGAAACAATTCTCCCGATGTTCGACTAAATAATACATAAATACGGCAGACTGCCCCCAACCTTAGTAATCCTGCTCTCTTGGCGCTCTCTTTTTTTATATAGGTATTACAGAGTACGTACATATAAACTATCATATCATATGTATGTAACATTATTCTCTCTCTCTCTACATAGGTATAGTATTAGGTATATATTTGCTGTATAAGAGTCTGCGTGATGGTATTGTATATGGCATTTGGCAGGTTGAATAGCAGAGTTTCGATGAATTGTAGCTGTATTATTAGTAGTATAAACGATGTAACATATACCCAAACATTGAAAATTCCATCAGAAAGAAACAACCAGAAGTTGAGCAAGCTTAATATAGGAAGAGCCTATCCCTTGCACTTCGTACAACCCATTCCAGGCCTCCAATAAGATTCTTCCCTGTTATTGCACTACATGGGAAAACTGTCCACTCGTGAGTCTTGATCATATCGAGCTGGAGACCCTGAGCAGCAACAAGTCATAAGTATGTATTGCATCAGCAACAGCTCGAGACCTCCAACCAAGGTTGATTTCTAAACCATACCTCATGAATATCACTCACGGCCATACAGCCTTCAACATCGGTCTTATTTAAAAAGATGAGCAAACTGGCTCCCATGAGACGCTGGTCAAGGGTTAGGCCAGCACGATTCTCAATGTTACGGAAGCGGGGTAACTTACCTCCTCGAGGAGCAGGCCAGCGAGCTCCTCCCGACAATCATTAATTCGAAGACGGTCAGTCGCATCCACGACCCAGATTAATGCATCGGTTTTCTCGAAATAATTTCTCCAGTATGATCGAAGTGTTTTTTGGCCACCAACGTCCCCTAAATCCTATCGTTAGAATGGCAACTACATCTCAAGTATGTTGAGATTCTTGCAAATATTCAATTTGTATCTATTCAATATATCAGCAAGATCGACTGCGATTTTCGAGGATGATCTTTTATACCCCTGAAAATCAATAGTCTTTATGATGAATCCTAATGTCGGACTAACTGTTGTCACATCTTCGTTCATGATTTGCTTCACAATGGTTGTCTTGCCAGCATTGTCTAGGCCACTATTATAGGTTATTGCACAGAACACGTGATGAGGCTCTATTTGATGATAGAAAACTCACAGCATCAGTATTCTTATTTCCTTATCTTTTAATCGTGCTTTCCTCAATACTGAAAGCATCCTGGTTTGTTTCACGAATGATGTTAATGTTGTTTTCTGAATAGGTTTTTGTAGGATCATGGAAATTTGCGGCTATAAGACACCACATGCTCCATTTCACTGTTTACCAAGGCAACTCACACAACATCACTTTTTAGGTCGACCAAATTAATTAATCCGAACTGGACTTAGAATTAATCCGAGCCAGGGTGAATTCAGTGACTAGAATCTGCTTTCCTTTATCTCTTAATCATAACTAATATTCGAATTATTCCCTTTGCTTCATGCAGACATTATCTTCAAGCGTTAACTGATTTCTGTCTTGTCACTTCATTAGCTCCTACCAGTGCATAATAAATAACTCTCTTTCTAAGAGGCTCAGTGCAAGATAGTTTGATATCTGAATGCCTTTCTGTTATATCGTATGAGTAAATTTCCACTGATATTGGTCAGACTCTGAACTGAATCCTCTCAGAACTTTGATTGGTATTACAATGGACAGCAATCAGACCCACTCCTGCTGTGGGCAGGAAAATAACGTGGACCTTTGGCACAAGCTCAAGTCTGCTAAAAATCGTCTCATTACTCAAACCGAGTTTTTTAACAAATACAGGCCACCTTCAGATAGCAGTATTGTTAAAACCGAGAACCTCAACAGAAGATCAAAACTAACCCTCGGTGAAAGTTCACCAAAGCCTGAAGGTGAGCAGCCAGATAGCATGGTAGTGGCTTTGGGAGAGAGCAGCATTCCCTATTGCCCAAGTGACCATAACGCATCACCACAATCAAGGCTAGGATTGGACTCCGGGGAAAGCAATTCTCAAATGACTGGCAAAACTTATTCAGTTAACAAGGAGGCTTATTCCGTTAACAAGGAGGATGTGGGTCCTGTTACATCCCACGAAGGAGAAATATTTCAAGATCACTCAGTCCAAAACACCGTTGAGGTCAATGCAGGCCCCCAAGGACGGTCACTCAGAAACGCTAATATGCAGGATATTTCCGTGGTAGAGGGGCCTCAACCCCATCTAGATTGCGGTGAATCAATTGCAATCGCCACCCAGTCTGGGCCTAACCTCAACTTTGAGCAAACCTCTACTGTGATAACGTTAGAGCAAGAGGCTACTACTACTCTTCCCTCGCCTACGCGCACCAAAGAAACTGCATCTTCCGAGCGGAACGGTGTCAACATGATTACATCGTCAGAGCTTGTACATTCAACAGACACAGAAGGTACTCTATTTTCTTCACAGTATTAGCTGGTACTGATTCGATTTATGCAAAGGCCCTACTACCCCAACAAAGGTGGCTAACTCAGATGAATCTGATGTAGTCATGCTACACCGCAGTGAACGTCAAGCAACGGCACCGAGCAATAAATCGCTGAACTCACAGCCAGGTGAAGATCCCCGCCTTTACGAACCTTCAGTCCGTGAGGATAAACCAATGAACAACACCAAAAGGCGCCCTGTCCGATTTGAGAATCCACCACAAACCCCGGTCAAGGTATCCAAGATAAAACGCGTGGAGGCTTCACCTGAAGCATTGGAAGAACTTAAACAGCTTCAAACTGAAGTTATTGCAAGAGCTGGAAAGAACCGCTTTAAGGAAATAGACTTCCTCACATCGAATCCTGAAGCTCTCGCCAAGGTGAGAAATGGGCCAGGAACCGATCCTTCTTCGGATATATCACTGCGGTTAGCTAAACGATTGATCATCGACCATTCCAAAAACGGTTCTGAGTTGCCACAAGGCCAGCACGGTAAATTTGAGTTCCATGAATGGATGACAGAAGATGAAAAGCATGAGGCACAGTGGGAATTATATAGGCAGGACATCAAAGCATATCCAAAAATCGAAAATGGCCAAGTGGTCCTCCAAGATGACCCTACCCCGGGACATCCGTACACTCCTCCGCTCGCTTCCTCCGAAGATTCGGCCTTAATTGGTCTTCCACAACGTCCTGAGCCTCCAGAGGGAGCCGAGCTTGACGTATGGAACGCCGCTTTCCCGGCAAATTGGCAATACCGTCCGCTGGGGTGCACAAATTATGAGGTATTCAGAAGTTGGTTTTGTGATTGGCTTGATTCAACCATGGGACTTTGCTATTACGCTGACATTTATCACAAGTCTTTTTTTAATGGAACTGCCCATGCTGATGGAGAGTTGTCAATGTTCATCCCCAACATAAGTCATGAAGAGACACTCCCAGACATGACTGATGAGTTAACACGCCTTCACCATCATGAGACCTCAGATGGGTATAGGTACAACTTTATTCACCAGCTTCAGAAAGAGGAGGACCTAAGAGAAAGACAAAAGATACGAGCTCGATCGGTCTATTTGGAATCTCAGCAATATGAAATTGAGCCAAATCCGAATGTTCCTAAAGCAAATATTTATCTTCGGCCTGTTAATGTCACGGATATTCCCGAACTTTTGAAGCTGTATAATTGGTACGTTGCACACGCAACCCAATGCGTGGACACTGAGACGCTGAGCGATGTTGATCTGCGGCGACGTATCGACGATTGCAAACGAGTACGACTTCCATTCATTGTCGCAGTAGAGCGCAGAGCGGCAACAAATGGCAGAGTGGTTGGTAATCAAAGTGAGCGAATTATGGGCTATGCCTTAGCTACAGACTTCATGGGGCCACAAACGATCGGCCGGGTTACAGCTGATCTAGAGGTCTTTGTTGACAATGCAAAGACACGTCTCGGTATTGGACGATGTCTGATGGATAAACTCCTGGAAGTTTGCGACCCTATGTACATAGCAAAGCAGGGTTATTTCTTCAATTGTAGCCAGGAAGATCGCTCTTTATACTCCCCAGGCGGTTCCCGGAAGCTTACTCGCCTAATCTTTTCATTCGGTTATTCAGCAGATGATCCCACCCAGTACCGTTGGGTTAAAGAATGGTTGGAGCTGAATTACAAGTTTGAGGAACAAGGCCTGCTTAGGGGCGCTGCTACGAAATTCGGTAAATCGTGAGTTACCCTTATGAGTTGATTCGCTTTCTTGTTGCTAACATGTCACTTTAGTCTTAATATCAGTTATCTTGTTCGTAGCATTGCAAACACATAAACCGAGAGTTTTCAGTGTCTCCATTCAAGGTCAGTTACCTACCTAGGTAGTATTGATCATTGTTTTCCTGACATTATCTCGCTTTAGGCTTTCACTCCCGCATGGCGCGACAATCTAACAAATTGATATTCGGAATGCTACTAGTATTGCGATGTGGAACCGTTGGGATCTCTTCCTACCACTTGCTCTTCTAGGGGTTGATAACTGACCTAGAAACCCGTTTATTAATGCTCTTCCCATACATTAATTGTGCGTTCCGAGTTTTCCTCATTGCTGCTAAGCATATTCTTTAATTCTTCAATGGAGGGTGGGTTACCGGGAGACCAGCGGCCTGAGGCAGTCAGCCCGCCGCCATCGGATACATTGGCATTGGCCCAGCTGTAGAGCGATTTGCTAATAATTGAAGCCGCATCGTGAAATCTTTTAGCTGTGTTTCCTTTTAATACTAATTTCAAAATGAGTATTCCCACCTTTTTGACTCGTGGGTTATGCCATTTTTGAAAGCTGTCCTCTGCCTTCTGTTTTCATTTTTCTTTCATTTTATAATTAATTTTATTTCTCCTTTCGATTCATTTTTTTTATTAACAGTCTTACTCCACTCAGGCAGTTTTAATACATAGAAATCCCACCAGGGTTTCAGTTGACTACCCAATGATAAAGGAAACAAGGTACCTACATACCTAGAATATGTACGCAGTTAACAAGCTCGCTTCAGTCCTTTTTGAAGCGGGCTTGGCGAGGCTTATGTAAGTGTCAGACAGACGTAACGTAAATAATCCACATCAAGATAGAAAGTTGGTCTTTGACTGCTTGATCATGCCAGTGTTGACTGTTTATATATGGTTGAAAAATCCCGAGTCCCTAGGTGAAGAAATTCGCCGCCCATAGGAATTGCTGTAGCTCTATCCGGGATAGCTAGTAGTTAACGCGAGGTGAGAATCAACTTGATTTAATTATCGTTCGCCAACTTGATAAATTCGGGCATTGTACGGCATTGCGATTATCCCTACAGAGACCGACCTCGAATTGGTGTATGTATTTTTCAGCCATAAAACGCTACAACTATCATTATCTTTGTGAATCCACTCTGAGTCGGAGTACGGGTGTAGGCCTCCAGATCCAACTCTTTTGAGAACAAACTCATCACTCTATAAAGCTTGTAAATTGAGCCAGTATTACTACTACATACTCTATGCCATATGTAGTCAAAGACGAAGCCTGCGATATCGCCGTTGATCAATTGCACAGTGGCATCGACCAGAATCCTGCGCTCCCAAGATCTGTAATATCCAGTGCACTTTTTCGCAACCCCGGTTACGAAAGTTATCAATTGAGCTTCGCAAGCAAGGGAGCTGCTTTCTCATTTTCAGACTGCTTGACGACTTCCCAGCTGGAGCTTCGAATAGTTGGACCGGCCGAGAGAGCTCTGTGAATATTAGGAATAGTGCAAATGCCAGGGCTAGTATACCAATCCTTCTGTATCATCACGATTAGACAGGGTCGAAATCGAGTGAGAGGGTAGAGCGCTAGATTATTAGAGAGTACGCCACCGCGTTCACAACTCTTCCAGTTTCTTGTCGCCAGTGTAGATGAGAGTGGAGGGATGTATGCGTGGCAGATGCAGATGGGGAAAGGGCAGTAGATGTGGAGGGACATATACTACGTAGAGGCAGTGGATTCTGGAGTGATACAGATACATAGGCTAGGTCAAATTTGGCCGGTGCAAAGAATTGTATTAGACTATGAAAGACTAATAACTACAGTGCTCCCGGCAGTTCACAGTTGCGGGCGAGCAACACGCCAGAAAAGGACTCCCAAAACGTGTCACCCAGCCTAATGAAGTGCGAAGTAAAGAGTCAGTAACGATTGAAGAAGATTGGAAACGTGGAAAGGTATCATAGAAAAAATTGTCATCGATGAGGAAGAAGTTATTATTGACTTACTTTAAAACTTTTCGAGTTCGGCTGCGGGAGTGTCATCAGTTGGTAGCGGAGTGCCAGGTACTTCTATCATACCTGACTGGAACCGAGTGGGGACGGACTCTCATGGTCGAACACTAGGTGCCGTACCTCCCACGACCAGCATCTTTTGGTATAGTTAGTTAAGGAAGGGAACTTGACCCAACGCTTCCCATTTTTGAGGCAGGCGCGGATGGTAAAACTGGTTAAGACTTTTGGTGGCTGAGGTGTATGTGACGACTCTGAAGTCGTAGTGTAGAAGAGTTGCGCCACGATTCATGGCGCCACCAGAGCGAATGACGGAGCCCTGGAAAGCCAGGGTCGGTGGAGCTGCGTGGGGACAGCACTTGAAGTAGCGAGGATCTGTGTTTCGATTGCCGGGGTGGCTTCGATAAGATCAGAGCATGCCGGGGTGAGAAGTCAAAGTTCTAGAAGAGGGGGCTCACCAATTCGCAGAAAAGGCATTGACTAACAGTTCGGGGAAGCCGTCTTGACTGTTGATGTTGAACGAACCAGTTGTATATACAAAGGCATTTGTTTTGAACTGGTCAACTTGACCGGCTGGGGCAAAGAAGCGGATTAAGGTAGGGATATTTATGGGGTCGAAGTCATCTGATAACTCTTCACCCTGGACCGAAGTGATATGCATGTTGGAGTGCACGACAGAATCATAACCTGGAGTTATCTCGGACCTCCAGACCCTCACGTGGAGCGACCCGGGTCGGACCCCGTAGGGACTTGGCGTCTGAGGGACTGAGATAAAACCTGGAGCACGGGGAGCTACTTGAAGACAGTATAAAAAATTAGAGTGCAAGACAAAACAGCTGAGAGAGCTACTAAGTTATACACACCAAAGAACTTGAGATCAGAACTACCACGGAGCAGCGAAAACGGACATAAGTCAAGAGACTCAAGACATGGTGCAATCTAATAGTGCAAGAGAAAGGGAAAAAAGGTCGAAGCCAAAGGGTCCCTCAAGGGCCTGGCGTTAACCCGGCTAGCGGGCACAAGAAGGAAATGTGAAAAGTGGGAGTTGGTGGGAAGGAAGGCACATATAATAAGACAATCCAATTCACTTTCAGTATCTCTATGCCGTCATTCCATCTATACCCTATATGGGAGGGGCTGATGTGTTGGAAACTTTAAAGGCACCATGTGGCACAGGCAAGAAGAAAGACAGGTAGCCTTGACGGTTATTGAGGAAGGATTTGGGAACGAACGGTGCAGGAATGTGATGGAAAGCGCAGCTCATCACATTAGTACAGGAAGGTATTCGGATACAACAATAGGCTTAATTTAGAATAAGTTGTGGAGATGCATACGTACAAAACCATCGTCACGTATAGTTATTCTCGGCTTCGCGTGCGGCCAATATCTCTGATATCCTGTTAATACGTATTCGATCCAGCTACTATAGACAGTATATCTTACCCTCGGCTACGGCATTAGCCGACTCCTGCTCATCATGCTCATTGTGCTTGGCTAGCTCCTCCTCCATCACCATTTCCCTCTCTCTCCTCTTTGCCCGTTTGCGATCGTGGACTCGTTGGTTGATGAGCCTTTTTATGATCCACATTGTTGCCCACGACTCCTCAAAACACAGGAGCCATGGCACGGCCTTGTGGACTTCTCTTGTAATATGGCCCATCTTGATGGGGTCTCGTATCGCAGGGCCCCGTAGAAGGCCTTATTAACGTTCACCCGCACTATCATACATAGTTATAATTAGAATAGAAATGATAAGTATTATTCACGACAATAACCAACTTACTCCGTTTGGCCTTTGGTTTCCCATTATCAGGCCGCTTTCTCTTTTTCCCTGGCTCGCATCGTCGCCGAGCTTGTACTCGCGTGAGTGCTGTAATTGGCCCGCAGCTGATTCACTATATCCACCCCTCCCATATGTTCATACTATGTGTGACCAATGGTTACTAGAGCCAGACAGGGATTACAATCAGTCGTAGCGGTACTCATTCCATCGCAGAGGTCGTGTTGAGGATCCAGGTTTCTCATCAGTATGAGAGGCGTACGATTCGTAGGTATATATAGAGAGGAAGATGAATATGGAAGTCGAACAGAATGGATCCAGGGCTGACTATGGCTGTATTGGTGCTGGTTTCGGCCGGTCTCTTTCGTGTGCGGATAACGAGGTCATCAGGGCTGTAGGCAGTTGTAATACCTAGCACTATATTATTGTCTTGCCATGCAAAACAAAGGTACTCCCTCAACGACCTCTGCTCTCATAGCACCCCATTCCAGTGCCTTTCCCTTGCCCTTGCCCCGCTCTTTCAGTTGCACAAGCCACCTCTGGGAGCTGGACCCCGACTGATTATAATTTAAAGTTAGCACTGATATTGTAAAGATTAAATAATATATAATAATAGACGCTGCATACCTATAATTCTTATCCTTGTATACTGGATAATTTCATCCATAATGGCTGAGGTAGAAATTCACAACGATCCGGTAAACCCTGCTGCCTCGACCTGGTTGACCGGTTAGACGGCTTTGTTTTGGCCGTTTCCTGTCCGTTGGCTGGTAGGACGACGACGGGTGCAGTGCCCCGCTGTATACCGAGATTGCTTTGTTGAAGAGCTGGTTGAGTAGTGGTGTCATCATCGGATGTCACATAGCTCAGTTATGATATGATATTATTTAATATTATTATCCCAATTCTATCTATGGGAGACTGGAGTGTGCGTAGGTTATATAGCCTAAGCGAGATCACGTGCAGTAGGCATCAACCAATGACAACCACAGATCCTCATCATGTGACAATAACCTACCAGCTGAATTTGTTAGCATGCTCAGACCGCCTTTGGGTTTCTGTTTCTGCCGCCACATAGAGACTCTAACTCATTCAGTCACCGCCTTCCCTGTCAGAACTTTTTTCAACGGCAGAAAGATATCATTGCTTTACTGTGTCATCACATTAATATTGTTTCAGCGCTTTTCTGGCTTTGATTAATTCCTCTTATATACCTTTCTGACCCATACTAGTTCAATTCTCCAAGAATGGTTACGGTTAAGGCACGAAAACTTGACGACGATTTTATCCTCACACTGTCAGATGAAGAGTATGCTGGTGGGGCAAACAACAACGATGACAATTCAACTGATATTTCTGGATCTAAGAAGCGCAAGAGAGAGCGATTGGAGACAGCGTCGAAGAATAAAAAGCAAAAGAAACAGCAGCTTCATAAACCATTGGAAAGGAAATCCCAGATTGATGGAGACCATATTATGGAGGGAAGGACTACACCTGATGATAACAGCGACGAAGTGAATGACGGAGAGGATGACGGTGCTTTAAATTCAGACCTTGAGTTTGACATTGGTGGCAATTCGGCACTGGGTGTCATAGAGAATTTTGATGGATGGGATGTGAGGGATGACCAGAAGGAGGCTAAGAGTAGCAGAAAGGGGGTTAATATTGATGAAATTATTGCAAGAAGGCAGATGCAGGTAAAGGAGATGACGGAGAGAAAAAGGATCAAGAAGGCTACGCCATTGGAACGGGAATCTACTGCAGATGAGGATCAGCAACAAGGGCCGGAAGACTTTCTAAACTTCGAAGACGATGAATTGCTTGCCCCCGATGGTTTTGGTATGGGGGCTAGAAGTGAAAGTGCGAGCGACAAAGAGCAAATTTCGGATGATGCTCCCAATTCAGACGATGAGTCACAAGAAGAAGAGGAAGAAGAGGAGGAGGAGGAGGAGGGGGAAGGAGAAGGAGGGGGGGGGAATCATGCCGATGGCAAGGAAAGGGGGGCATTTGACGAAGAAGACTCGGTTGCATCCCCTGTCCCTCATCCTGATGATTTAGCATCTGATGACGACTCGGAAGCAGAAATTGTGGACATCGAAGAAGAGGAAAAGCGAAAAGCATTTTTTGCACCGGAGGAGAGTTCCTTGAAGAGTCCTGCTGATGATCCTTCAACTGGCACATTTCAGAACTTTAACCTATCACGACCGATTCTGCGCGGCCTCGCCGCTGTTGGTTTTACAATCCCAACCCCAATTCAGCACAAGACAATCCCAGTGGGGTTGATGGGCAAAGACGTCGTTGGTGGCGCGGTAACAGGTTCTGGAAAGACGGCGGCGTTCGTTATCCCCATCCTAGAGCGTCTCCTGTATCGGCCAAGAAAGGTACCAACTAGTCGTGTTGCAATCTTAATGCCCACGCGAGAATTGGCTGTTCAGTGTTACAATGTAGCTACTAGGCTCGCAACATACACGGATATAACATTCTGTCAACTAGTCGGTGGTTTCAGTCTTCGCGAACAGGAGAACGTGCTTAAAAAAAGGCCGGACGTGATAATTGCCACTCCTGGTCGATTTATCGACCATATGAGAAATTCGGCAAGCTTTACAGTTGATACATTGGAAATTCTTGTTCTTGACGAGGCGGACAGAATGCTAGAAGACGGATTTGCTGACGAGCTGAATGAGATCCTGACCACGATTCCAAAGTCTAGACAGACGATGCTCTTTTCCGCAACCATGACAGATTCTGTTGATAAGCTCATCGGTGTTGGACTCAACCGCCCTGTCAGGTTGATGGTCGACTCCCAGAAGCAGACCGTAGGAACATTGGTCCAAGAATTTGTGAGGCTACGACCTGGAAAGGAGGGGAAACGCTTAGCCTACCTCATGTGTCTGTGTACAAATGTTTATACCGACCGGGTTATTATTTTTTTTCGACAAAAGCGTGAGGTGCACCGCATTCGTATTGTCTTTGGACTTTGTGGCCTTAGGGCGGCTGAGTTACATGGTAGCATGAATCAGGACCAGGTTAATTGGATTTCCAGAAACGCCAAAGTTGAAAATCGATGTGCTAACAAATTAACAGCGAATCAAAAGCGTTGAGGATTTCCGGGACGGACGGGCGGCTTTCCTATTAGCAACAGATGTGGCTTCTCGTGGCCTCGATATCAAAGGAGTGGAAACGGTTATCAATTATGAAGCCCCGCAGACGCATGAGATCTATGTCCACCGAGTTGGTCGAACCGCTCGAGCTGGGCGCTCTGGCCGAGCATGCACTATTGCAGCCGAGCCAGATCGCAAAGTCGTCAAGGCAGCTGTGAAGACAGGAAAAGCTCAAGGAGCAAAGATTGTTAGTCGGGTTGTGGACCAAAGTTTGGTGGAAGAGTGGGTCCAAAAAGTTGAAGGGATGATGGATGAGATCGAAGAGATCCTCCGCGAGGAGAGGGAAGAGAAACAGCTAGCCCAGACTGAAATGCAAGTGACTAAAGGCGAGAATCTGATCAAGCATCACGCGGAGATCATATCACGACCGAAGCGGACATGGTTCGAGAGCGAGAGAGAGAAGCTGGAAGCTCGTAAGCGGGGCTTAGTTGAGCTTAACGGTCCGGGTCCGGTCAAGAAAGAGAAAAGCAAACTGAGTGGCAAAGACAAAAAGAGATTAGATGCCGTCCGCGAGCGACAAGAGGGAAGAATTTGGAAGAAAGGGAAAAAAGAACGCGAGAGCCGGCCCATGAAGAATGGAAAGTCAAAGAAGGGTGGGGCAAAGAACAAAAACGATGGCAAAGGGAAAAGATGAAGTAGCAGATATGATTCTTTTCATTTGCATTGCCTTGCATGTTGGCATCATCTATCTCAGGCGACTTTTATTTATTGGACTCAATTACCATTTGCAGGTTGCAGATTACAATCTCGATTCTCCACTGGCCCTTTCTCAAATGAACCGTATTCTACATGTACATAGTCTCCAGAAATTAACGAAAGTCAACAGCACATATAGGACTTAAAAAAATGCAAAGACGACCGGCGGAGAAGTTCTTCCTCTCGGACTTTTCTAATAAACCGCTTATTCTCCAAAAGATCCTTCGCTGTATGCCTCTCCAGCCCGCCGCAGCAGGTTTGTCAATAGGGGCACAAATAATTTGGATATTGTTTATTATCAAATATTCCAGGAATGCCAGTAAACATGTATGGGGAACCCATAACATAAATGTCCTTCTGCACCTCAGTTGAAAGAATGCCGAGAAATGTTGAATTTCGAGAACTGGGAAGAATAGAAGAGAAAGGAGAAAGATTCGTACTGTAGACATGAAAAAAGAAAGAGAGAGAAATACATTCGATTCAACCGAAAGAAAATATGTATGATATGTACACACAATGAACCCAGTCCGAAATCCAAAATAGTACACAGGTTTGATAATCTATATAAACCCGAGATAAAAGCGGTACAATAGAACGACAGGAAAGGAAAAAAAATTAAAAGATAAAATTTCAGTTCTCGTCCATTTCAATCTCAACCTCTTGGCCTTCCATATAATCGGAGTCTACTTCTTCTCGTCGCCGCAGGAAAGCTGCCTCTCCAAAGTCATCAATGTCCATGTCCATGGTATGGGTAATGGCGGATGGGCTAAAATTCTCTTGTCCAGTGGATGTGACGGGCTGCTTCTGAGAATATGTGAACAGACGTCGCTGTTGTTCAATCCTAGGGGATAGTATTGCCCTCGGAGATTGGGAAGGGGGTGCGAAAGCCTCATTCGCATCGTTCAAACGGAACGCATCTTGCCAGATCTCCGCAGTATTCAATGTCCCTTTCGTAGTACATGAGGAGTGAATTTTTCCCATCAACATCTGGTTAATGGAAGACCCGTCCCCTTCATCTCCCAATTCTTCGGGGGTCCAGTCGAAGGAGCGCTTTCTGGAAATCACAGAAAAGATGGAGAAAGTATTAGACTCCTGGCCGCTTCCAGGAAGTGACATTGCATCAAACTCAGTTGACGAGACCTGCATTCGTTCATCTGTAAACTCTTCCGTGGAATGAGGGCGTCTCCTTCCTGTAAGATTGTCGGATTTGTGCATGCCACAAAAGGGGTTGAGCTCCGTAGAGGATGAACGGCTGTTTGAGAGACCCGAATGAGAAACTTCCACAGAGTTTGCTGTCGACTGCGAGATAGAACATTCGTTGTATTTCAGTGGCCCAACCTTATAACCTTCATGGACAGCTTTTCGGACCTGTGCCCCAACTCCAATGAGCTTGGACATGATATTTGGTGAGAGGAGGGGCATGGGACTATGCGTAGGCGCTGCGTAGTTATTGTGTGATGGATTTCCAACATGATCATCATTATTGCCCGTATTTGTTGCTTCTTGGGGGAAGAATTTTGTAATTGGCGCTTGAAAGCGTCGTCGTTTCGAGAGGTTGCCAGGGGTCGCGGTAGTATTGGCCATGTCGACAAGACGCGTTCTATAAGACTAATAAAGAATCATGAGCTTGCTTATCACTAGTAGAAGCATTTCCAAAAGGCCAAATACGAACAAGTTTGCAAGCAGGACTAGCAGTGAAAACTCTACCCTGTAGATCTCTAAATACGGATGTGTTGAGGAGGTCGACGACGACGAGTCGTCTACTGTTGTCGCGCCCAGCCTAGAGTTTGCGCCGGTCCATTGACTCTGGGGAAGTTCCGGCTTCGCTTTCTTCCGTTCCGGCGACAGGGATCGCACAGTCTGATTTGTCGAATGGATATCTTGGCGTTCCAAATAATTTGTCGACTCAGCTTTCTGTCCCGGCTGCCAGTTGTCGGGGATTTTGGCGTTCCGGGGGTTTTTTTTGACGCTTATGCACACGACGATCTCTCCAGTGCATTTTTCCATGTTTCGAGTTTGGTTGTTTAGGTGCCAGAAATCAAACCTTTTTTCATCTTTCAATCGTCGTAACTCAACATTCGAGATTCTTTGACAATGGCACTGAACATCGTTTCCTCTGGTGAACAGTGAATTCTGCGGCTCTTTCTTCCTGGGAGTTCGTTCTTCCAAATTCGTCAACTTGGTGACAGACAAACATGATATATGATTTTTCCTTCTATGTAGCATTTTAGACTGGCCTTTGGAAAGCTTTGAGGGTGGGGCACTCCTCCACCTCATGAAGCTGTAGCTTCCATGCAGAAATATGTAGCAAGCTTTACTAGCTATGTAGTAGCTACATACCCGTGTACCGCGGTACCGTAGGGGGGGATCCATATTGTAAGTTTCTCTATAATAAGGTTGTATCCAAGCAAAAAGCGTGGAAGGCAGGAAAAACCATGACCTAGCAAAAGTCGCAATATCTGATGGGGTTCGACCTGAGGCGACGAAGCGGGTTACCTAATGCTTCAGCCTTCGTCGCTCATCATGTCATTGTTGTTTCTACATGATTTTCCTTCCCCAATCTTACCTAACGACGAACCGGAGCATGGCCCATTTGACTTGGAAATTGAAATCAAAGAAGGAGCCAAACTCCCAAGATGCAAGCAACGACCGTTTAACAGAGAGGAAGCACTTGAAGCGAAAAGACAGTTAGAAGAACTAATCAGGGATGAGAAAGTACAAGTGTCAAGATCGGAATCGGCAGCCCCTACACTATTTATCCTAAAGAAAGATGGATCCAAGCGTTGGTGTATGGACATGCGAAGAGTTAACGAAATGACAAAAACCGACAGCAATCAGGCGCCTCTACAAGAAACAGCACGAGAACGTTTGGCAGGAGCGAAATATTTTACGAAACTCGACATGCGAGATGGGTATCACCATTTGCGAATCAAAGCAGGAGACGAGCACAAAACAGCGTTTTTGACCGAGTACGGACTATACGAATGGAAGGTCATGTGTTTTGGACTAAAGAACGCACCCGCTGAGTTTGCAAGATTCATGAGTGAAAACCTTAGAGAATTCCTGAATGATTTTGTTGTGGTATACTTTGATGACATAATCATATTCTCGGAAAACTTGGAGGACCATTGGAAGCACGTGCGGAGTGTTCTACAACGACTGAAAGAGAAACAAATCAGCTTGAAATTAAAGAAATGTGAATTTGCTGTGCAAGAAACCGAATACTTAGGACACATGGTCAACGGCGAATCAACAAGGATGGAAGATGAAAAGTTAAAATCGATACTCGAATGGCCGACACCCCTGAATTGCAAAGACATCGAAGAATTCAGAGGAATGACGGGATACTATCGACAGTACATCAAAAGATTCACTGACCGGATGAAAGCCCTAAATGAACGAATAAGAGAAAAACGATTCGATTGGAAAGAAGAAGAAGAAAGAGTGACCCAAGCAGGACGAGGAGGTTACAACAAAAGAAAAAGAACCACAGGAAGGCAAGAAAGAGCAAGCAAAAACAACTTGCTACCCTAACTAGAGAACCTAGATATTCTATTATCTACTAATCAAAGTGACTTATACCCCTTATTTCATTACTTTTAAATACTCTTTACTTCTTTTTATCTTCTGCTAAGAATATTGACTACTTTGTTTGGATCTGTGAAGGACAGAGGTTTCTGACCACTTTCTACCCTAACAAGAGGAAGAAAGAAGGTTGAAAAGGATCAAAAGGTAAA
>NPHW01003967.1:0-26587 GCA_002240705.1 Elaphomyces granulatus
AGGCTAATGGATCTGGATCGGGTATATCCTTCATCGTGCTTCCGGGGTCTTGGAGGTTGTAGCAGGATCTTTGAAAGACCATTAGCATAAGGACATATCATAGTGGATTCTCCCACGCCCGGCAGGAAAGATGACGTCAGATACATTTATAATGAGATAGTCCTTTGCAGATTGGTGGATGAAATAGATATAATTGTCTCGGATTGATAATTCTCTCCAAATCTTTCAAATCTTCCAAAGCCGGGATTTCCTTGTGATACCTTGTGGTCTATATACACATCTACAGCGTAGGGTCTGCATTCAATTCGAGGCTCAGTTTAGTGTGAGAGTCGTCGAGTCTGAGCCACTGCTTGATATCGTACCAGTTACGTACAATCCATTTGACGCAAGTACATTGTGCTGACACTGTCCAAGTAATTAGATCCAGGAGCTGTGGCAGCCCCACCTCACACTCATCGAGAGCATTACCTTCAGCGTTAGATCCTGGACCATCTGTTGGTAGACGGCAGTAGAGTGCACTACTATCGTCGAACAGCTTTCAACCAACGTGGTCATACTTCTTCCGCAAATGCGAATGAGAAACGGCTGTTCACTGGTGAGGAGATATATTATGCCTCTCAAGATTGCCGTGGCATATTCAGACGCGAGTCAGGGCCCTGGCATAAGAAGTAGGAAAGAACACCCTTGACAGATGATTTCCCCGATCTTGCCACCCGCCGCTGCAGCTCGTTAATCATACCGATCATTAGCATTGTCTTTCCGTTCCCGGCATCTCCTTTGACCCAAAGGAGCTGGCTCCGCTCGTCCTCACGCGATCTTTGGATTGGTTGTCGAGAATCCAGCGTAAGGAGTCGATTAGCAAGCCCCCCTTTGTCCGCTCGATCCGAATCTTCTCGTTGCGGGGGTCGGTCAACAGTAGCTCAGATAGGCAGCAGGTGTCTTCATCTATCATAACTAAGACGGACATATTAACATGGAAATTTCATGAATAAGAATGATATTATCAAAGATACACACTAACCATTCGGAACAAACTGTGAGTTGTTCTGCAAAGTTGTATTACTGACTGACACGACTGCTGGTGTTTCCTCAACCTGATTTGGATGGATCACAGACAGCAGCTCTTTTGGCCACTGCTTGTTTTTATGACAATCTGATATCCCCCGAATCACGAGGCACGGAAAATTATCCATTAACCCGGCTCCATTTCAAAAACAGAGGATACCAAGTTCCCGACCCAGCTTGTCCCGAGCGGCTCCCGATCGCGGTGCCTCCATGCTTTATCACCTGGTTGCCAGATACATCAGGCCGTAGTGAATAACAGGATCATGTCTACCTCGAGCAAGTCGTGTCACTAATCCACTGATTTCACATAAGTATCGCAAGTATTTTCGAATCTATGGTGGTCAGATTCGGCATCAAAAAGCCTATCCTGCTCCTGGCCGAACTCAGTCAAAAAAAAGTTTTATAGAGGTCCGTGCACCAAAGAGTCGAAACCAAAGTCCTACGACCTCCTGCCCCAACTTGACCTGACCTCGTCAATTTACGTTGCAATAAAGAAGAAGATAAAGAATCCTAAAGTGATCAAACAACTAATATTGTCTCAGTCAGTTCAGACCCACTTTCGGGGTACCCATCATTCTTATGTCGGTATTATTCTTTAAAAAGAGCACGGTAATGTAAATTAACCATTTTTCTTTTAAGCTGTTATCGATTAACTTTCAATGTTGTGGCAATGTATCATATATCGGTTTGGCAGACGACGCATTTTTGATGTTTGGGCCAACGAGAAAGACGTCTAAAGAAAGAAACCATGATGGAAAGATCCACTGAATGTTGGGGGAACTTCAATAGAATAAATTGCAGGTTGTACAGAATTATTATATATACTAATCTCGTGCCTTCTGGGTATTTTTCTATCCAAAAGCAAAGTAGGCCCTCTCTAACGGCTGCCGTTCCGATTCCCAAGCTAGCCAGTCTGATCTTGTAGTCCTGTACAATAGAATAGATAAAGTCAGTGATCAGACCGTAACCGGTAGCGGTGTTGGCAACAACGGAAACAAGTAAATCTCCAGCCAAGCAACAGCAAGATATCAACATAGAAAAAACATGGGAAGGGGAGGAAGCGAATGAGAGAAAAACGCACGGTAACAGTCCCATTGTATTCACCTTCCACACACCCAACCCTAACAGTAAAAGTTGCATTAAAACGTAGACAGCCTTGACGCCTCTCAACTTGGCACGGGTCCCATCCGTCTCGAACTTTGCAAAGGCGGTGTTGGTCATGAGCAGACCTTGGATGGGAGCCTTGAAGAGCATGAAAACCATCATAATGCTGAAAATTTGCAGACTGTTGCCAGACATATACATCATGATGGCGTTCATAGGGATCTGCTTGGATGGCGCGAATGCAATCTCCCATGCTTTCTTGAGCTTCAAGGTGTCGGTTTCAATGGCAGGGCGAGTTGACGGGGAAAGGACTTGTTGGTTGCGCTGAGCAGCTCAAAAGGACGTCAGTCTATCTGCTTCAAGATCCCCAGAGCGCAAGGGAAAAAAATCCCGCACCTGTTTGCCTGTCGATTTGCTCGAGTAGCCGGGCGGGTCAGGGATGTGAGATGTCCTCGCTGGGCGCGGCGGTAGAGGAGTGTGCAGTCTGGTAAGCCATTCGGGAGGGGGCTCTGGGTGCAGCGATGATGATGAGGATGAGGATGCCATAATGGAGGAAAAATCTAGATGGTTCCCAGCTAGGAAATCCTGCACCATTTTATATCATTGTAGGACCATCTCGAGTATATAATAAATCCGCAAGTCTGCCAGCGGAGCGGGAAGGCGGTGAGCCGTGATACTTTACTAATCGAGACAAGGGCATTCTTGAGCATTATTCAATCGACTTGTCCCATCCATCATTGTTCTCCAGGATCTGTCTGGACTCTAGAGGACGCAATGAACAATAATCACACGAATCACGCAACACCAACAGGGATCGTGCTCGAGGCATGACGGCCGCTATTCACCCGCTAAAGCAGAGCCTTCCGTTCGCGGCTTTTTCTCTGTTCCCAGCAACGCGACCGTGAAGGCCGAGGATCAATTAGACTGTTGGGACCTTTTAGTAGGATCCCTGAAAGAGTGCTGTGGTTTAATCATTAAGATGACGTCCAGCGGGGGGGATGCCAAACTATTTGCCAGGGTGAGTACAGCACTTCAATACCACCCTCTTTCTTCTGAATAATGATCTTCTTCTCTTGTTGCGGTGATTTATTACCCGGCCCCCATCTGTGTTATGGACAATTCCTTTGTGCACTGCGATTCATGGTGCTCCTTCCCAGATGAAAGGCTACAATCATTCCTAGTGCCTCTAGGTGAGCCGATTACGGTGCTAGATCCTTTGTGCTCCCCATGCTATTTTGGTGGTGAATGCACAGATGTTTACGAGTTCTTTTCCCCATATCCCTACATTTGTTGGCATCATTCCCTATGTCGCCTCCCAACAGCTCTTACTCAATGCTGGTCATCCACAGGGCAAAGTTGCAGAGCTGCGAGCGGAGCTCAACAGTGGCGGAAAGAAAGACAAGAACCATTCTGCAAAGAAAATTGCCCTCAAGAAGATCGTCGCCAATATGACCATGAGCAACAATGACATGGTTGGTTTGTTCCCGGATGTGATTGCCTGCATGGCCATCTCCAGCTTAGAGATCAAGAAGATGTATGTGATGGCAGAGACACTCTATATTGGCTGCAGAATGGTCACTGACTTGTGCTGTGGATTAGGTGCTTCCTGTTCTTGGTCAATTATTCGAGGATGAAGCCGGAGGTTGCATTGAAGGCGCTCCCATTGCTGGTAGATGTATGGCGTCTCCAATCTGGGTAAACAGCGTCGCGTAATGCTGACTGCTCATGCCGAGACAGGACATGGATGACGACAATCCGCTTGTGCGTGCTCTAGCGCTGCGAACCATATCCTACATCCATGTCCGCGAATTCGTAGAAGCGACCATCCAACCATTGAAGCGGCTGATGGTAGATAGCGATCCTTATGTTCGCAAAACCGCCACTTTTTGCGTAGCAAAGCTCTATGACCACGATAAGAAGATGGTGGAGGACTCGGATCTGATCGATCGATTAAACCGCATGTTGAAGGATGAGAACCCTACCGTGGCATCAAGCGTTCTCGCTGCGTTGGTAGATATTTGGGAGCGCAGCGATACGATATCCCTCACGCTGGACTACGCCAGTGCATCCAAGGTGGTGTCCATCTTGCCCGACTGCTCAGAGTATGGGACCCCGGACATGTTCTCCGATGTCACTTGTGTCTTCTGACATTGGGTAGATGGGGTCAGACATACATCCTTGAGTCATTAATGTCTTACGTCCCGAAAGATACGTCAGAAGCGCTGCTCCTGGCAGAGCGAATTGCTCCTCGACTGTCACACTCCAACTCCGCTGTCGTATTGACGTCCATTCGTGTCATCCTCTATTTCATGAATTACATCGCCGATGAGAAACAGATTTCCGCAATGTCGAAGAAACTCTCACCGCCTCTGGTCACCCTGTTGTCTAAGCCACCAGAAGTGCAGTACCTTGCGCTGCGAAATGCGATTCTCATTTTACAGAGGAGACCCGACGTGCTACGCAACGATATCCGTGTGTTCTTTTGTAAATACAATGATCCAATTTACGTCAAGGTCACCAAACTGGAACTGATATTTATGCTCACTACCAAAGAGAACATCTCGGTCGTTCTGGCGGAGTTGCGAGAGTATGCTCCCATTCCCTCTCAGCCCATGTTTCACGTGATGATTGCTGATGTCTTGACAGATATGCCACGGAAATCGACGTGCATTTCGTACGCAAAGCCGTGCGAGCTATTGGGAAGCTGGCCATCAAAATCGAGTCTGCCGCGCAACAGTGCATAGACACGCTTTTGGATCTGGTTAATGCTAAGATCCCATATATCGTGCAGGAGGCAACGGTGGTAATTCGAAATATCTTCCGCAAATATCCTAATCAATACGAGGGTATCATAGGGACCGTCATCCAGAACATTGACGAGCTGGATGAGCCGGAGGCCAAAGCTGCCATCATTTGGATCATTGGTCAGTACGCAGACCGTATCGAAAATTCCGATGGTCTCCTTCAGGACTATCTCGCGACTTTTCACGATGAACCCATCGAGGTGCAACTTGCTCTTCTTACAGCCACTGTGAAACTTTTCATCCAGCGCCCAACCAAGGGACAGCAGCTCGTACCGCAGGTTCTGAAATGGTGTACAGAGGAGACCGACGATCCAGATCTCCGGGATCGTGGCTACATGTACTGGCGCCTTCTATCTACTGACCCTGCTACCGCCAAGGCAATCGTCATGGGCGACAAGCCGCCTATCAGTGCGGAAAGCGAGAAATTGGACCCAAACACACTAGAAGAATTAAGTTTAAATATAGGGACTCTGGCAACCGTGTACCTGAAGCCAGTGCAGCAGGTCTTTCGTTCAGCCAGACCCAAGCGGCTCGCGGAAAGTCCCGCATTGCAGAAGCCCGCAGGGAGCAAGAACAAAAGCTTGGAATTTCGCCTCGCCATGCCTCCCGTCGCAACCCCGGCTACCGCCGCGAATACTTCCACTGGCGATCTGTCTGCGGCCGTGAACGCTGCCGATGCTTACTTTAATGGGATCGGAAACCAACAAATGGCTGCATTGAGTTTAGGAGGGCATGATGACGCCGGGGTCATTGGTGGAACACCGCAGACTCAGTACGTTGTCAATCAAAATCAACAGCAAGTATACCCATCACAGGTTGCCGGCGGCGCAGTAACTGGGGAGTTGCTTCTCTTGTAATTTGTCCCCCATGGGTCTTGTCTGCCATCCACGAGTTGCGTGCTTGTCTTGGAATTCTTTCCATGTAGGTAATTTAATATGCCCTTCTTTCTTCCCTGTCCTTAGTGGGCGGAAGGTCCTTTGCCCTTTGTGATGTATGGATTGGCGTTATTCCTAAACTGTGGGACATTTGGGATTTCGTTTTATTTTCCTTCTGTACAATTCACACCCAATAGGTATCATGTTGACTCGCATCATACAGTTAGATTGCACAGGCTGTTTCAGTAAGGACCACGAAAATATATAATGCACCATCTTACCTACTAAGCGAAAAATATACAAACGGTCCATCCTAACCAAACTAATTGCGATAACCAGAAGTTACGAATCACGATACCCTACCCTGAAGACAATCATGACCCAGACGAGGATCAGCTGCATTAGGCTCAACCTATTGCTTCTTACATAAACGACGAGATAGGGATAATGGAGAGTCCCCAATGAGGAGGGCTTACAGTCACCAGGGTATTCTACTGGAGGCCAGCCAGCACAGTGAGATATGGAGGGGGATGTTCAATTCAAAGGTCCATAATAATAGGACTGACTTCGATATGGTCTAATGTCAGAACCTAGCCTAAGTGGCTCGCTCTACCTTGCAAACTTCATGGGTGATATGCTTGGCCTTGGCCAACTCCAAGCCGTGGAAATTAACCCAACAAAAAGACAGGCACCAACGCGGTACGCCCTTGATTTAAAGGTAGAGGAGGGGTTAACGTTTGCATATGAAGGGTCTCAATCTCTTAGGGTACAATATCATGCATGGAACAGGTCAGATGCAGAGGGCCCCAGTGAACGGTTAGATATGCAGGAAGTACATATCTAGTACAGATATATATGTAGGGGATGAGTGGGCTCTATGTAGGGTGAAATGAAAACCAATATTGTTGAATTTCACTTGTAGGCGCGGGGATAACTTCAGTCATTCTATACTTTCGAGTTTCATAGACCATATCGAGATCTTCACTTTCACCTGTACACTATCTAGGTAGTGGTTATTTACATCTATCATATACCCTCCAATATTATATATAGTACCTTGATTATGTACTCCTCGGCGTGGCTTATTACTGCTGCTGCTATCAATATACAGCTTATCATTATCATACATACTCTACCCGGAAGACAAAAGGACCCGTCACCCATTTGCCCCAGATGCCCCAGACCGGTCTTGATTCATCAGCTATCATGTACATACATATCATACAAGTTATGCATGACATCTGTACAATAGACGTGCTTGACTTGCACCTATCATACATACTCCCGGCTATTCTCACCTGCTCATTACTAAGGGTTATACTTATCTCGCCGTCTGAGGGACTGAGATAAGGGTTAAACTATGTACAACTTTTTGTCAGCCCCACTACAAGAGTGTTGGTTTGATGTCATATACAGGTCCCTGCTGTTGCACCTCACCAGGTTCATACATACATGAGCCGGGAAACGAGTATGAGACTTACATATATATCATCAGTCCTACATACGGTAAGGTACGTACGTCGATTGCTCGGACAAAAATCCCTGTTTGTACGCCAGAAAGTGATTGTCAAGCATTCAACCCCGCATCAACCAAGTGGATAATATGAGTATCGCGGGAAATCCCTGCCTTGCGCGTTATATTTGGGCATGGGCATGGGCATGTGGATTTTAGGTACTCAGAGATGTTCGGGCAGGAGAAAAGGCCGTCTACCTACTAATTACTAATTGGCATCTATCAATCAGTGAGAGTGAGGCGTGGTTTACCGTGCTGGGTTGTTTTGATTCGTCGGGCTGCAAATCTAGAGTAGAGCTGCAGACAGTGCAGAGTATTGCGGGGTTTAGACAAGAGCTGCATGGGGGGCAAAGAGCGCCATGACCGTCCCCAACAAGATACTATACCTACAACTTGCTTTGAGCATCAAAGAAGATGGCATTGCATCTGGCAGATTTTGATCAAGCCAAATGTCAAATACGATCATATTGAAAGCCCATATCGTTTGACGGAATCAACCTCACGATAATGGTCGAGCCAGTGTGCCTCTCGGGCCTCATTGGGGCCCTGGGAAAGGCCGCTGAACAGGGGCTCAAGGTCTCCGGCCAAATGAAAACATTCGTTCGAGGATACCGCGATTTCCCAAAGGGATTCGACGGCGTCATTTTCGAGGTCGATGCGACTGCCGGTATTCTGCTAGAGATAGCCGGAGCCTTGTCCTCAAAGGAGCGGCCATCTCTGGCGGACGACATCACGGTGAAGACAGAGTTTATGGCCACAATCCAGAAGACAATGCAGGACTGTCAGGAGGTTTTTGATGAGGTCTGGAATGCGGTGCATTCCATGGGAGTCCCTGCAGCAGAAGCCGATGATCTTGACTCGTCGAAGCAGGAGAAGTCGAAATGGCCGTTGGAGCGTTCAAAGGCGATCTCACTGCAAGCGAATTTGGATCGGCTGAAGACTGGGTTGATCGTGCAGGTCAATGTATTGATGTTGGCACGCCAGATGCACGAGGCAGCTATCAAAAAGCAGTATGTCTTTTTCTTTCCCTCCATAACAGACAAGTCACCGTGAAAAGATTGGACTGACCATCAACCTTCTTTCCTTCCACAGGGCCGAAGCGGAGATATCGAAAGCCGACAAACTACGAATCGTGAGACTCAATTTGAAGCTTCAAGAGGCAGAGCATCGATATCGCGCTCTTCAGATTCATCCGGAGGAGGTATGCCTCTTACGATCGCTTGCGGTACAAAGCATATTGATAACGGACCCATCTGTGGCAGTCTGAACCCATCTACACCAACTCTCTCGACGTGAATGCCAGCATCAAACAGGATGCTCAACCTATTCCGTTTTCCATCGAAGATTCCGGGTATGACTCGCCCTCTTGCTCCCAAAGGCCACCAACACATTTCAGAGCCGACGGTAGCCAATCTGTAGATCACTTGCTTCATCTCCCCCCGCCGCTGATGGACAGTAATAAATCCCCCATTCCTGTAAACCCCAACAAAACCCCGGAGGGTTCCTTGGTGAATGATCCTCAAGTGGAACCAAGAGGAGACCATCCTGTGGCCGATGGTTATTCTGAAGGAATACCGCAAGATAATTTAATCGGGTTACCCCATGCAGAATCGGCCTATCCAGGAAGGGTCGTCGCATCAGGCACCACATTGTCCACCCCAGAAGCAGGAGCCGGAGAGAGGACGGCGAATGGTCCCAACCATGAGCGGCCATTGAATCATAATGTCTTCACAAAGTCCCCTGCGCGAACCAGGCTGTGGGGCAAGCTTCGAAGCTCTATACGACGAAAGCAAATACCAGAGGAAGCAAAGGAAGACCAGATATTTGCCGGGAAACTGCCTGCTACTACGCTAGATTCGAAACGTTCGTCTTTAGTTCAGGATGAAAGACCTTTAAGAGTCGTGTTCCAAAGATCAGGTAGCGAAAGCACCGTTGACCTAAAGCACGCCTACAAATATACCAATACCGGCACCTTCTATACATCACCTGGTAATGCGGCAAGCGTTATGCTGCCTTCACTATTGGCATGGTCCTTGAGACGAGCCGAGGCCGAAGATGGAGGACCGCCTTCAACCTGGAAGCGTGCAATAAGGGTCCCACTCCCTATCAGATACGAAGAACTAGAAAGAAACGTGCGCAAGCAGCAGAGAAAAGGGTGGGATACATGGAAGGTCATGGCATCTCTTCTGACCTACCAACAGCAACAAATCGACCGATTGGTCCAGGATAAGGCAAGAGAAGATCCAAATCTTTCTCACTACGAATGGACTCTGGCAGCGCTGAGGATCGACCCGCAAAAGTCGGACCCCTCTTCAGCTCTCTCGATCCAAGTTATATTGCAAAGGCGTCCTCGCGCTAGCGTCTCCTTTTCCACCATGCCGCCATCTCTTTGGATGCCGAACCTGGATAAAGGCGAGAGCCAGGGAGATCCGGTTCATCCTGACCCTGAGGTACGTAGTATTCAACCACCGTCGAGCCAAAACGCTAACGAAAAAAAAAAAAAATCCAGACGGCCATTGAGATAGACAAATCTTTTGCCAAAACGCCACATGAGATGCAGAATGGTCAGGCTGAAGCCCTACCAAGACCGCGACGTTCAACATTAGACTCGAGACGTCGAACCGTGCTAGTTGGAGATGAAGTTGGCGCCCGCTCTGACCTCGACTTTGAAATCCCACCGTCTCCAGTAAGGCCACCGTCAGGGCTTCCCAGCATGATCGACGATGAGGATAAGTTCCGGTCCCGGTCGTCCGCACAGCGGCTACATCGTTTCAGCGGAGAGAGTCTGCGGAGACGGTGGATAGAGGAGGGAGGACGACCATTTTCACTGGAGGAACTTCGTAGCAGGGACCAGCTAGAGATGGTTTATCCTCCTCAGCCTCAGCCTTTGGAATCGACCGTGGACCATCTGGTTGAGAGATGGTTTTCGTTTGCAACTCCCACACCAGTATACTAAATTAGCTGTGTCTCTTTCTTGCTCGCCTTTTTTTTTTTTCTTTTTCTTCTATTTTTCTCACTTTCCTGTTTTGGAATTCTAACGATTTGAAATCAGGTTACTTCAGCATAGTAGAAGTATATACATGTGCATGCATTTGATGGATAAGGGAATCGAAATTGCAGTCAGAGAAAGAAATGCTTTTATTATGTAAATAAATACATGCAATGCAACTCGTCCAAATCCTATTCCTACCTATTCTTTCAAATTCCTTATCCTTACTCTTGCCATATCTCCCATTCAATAGTATAACAGCCTTTCCATCATCAATGGTGATTCGTGATCACTCCTCCAACGATCGAAGAACCTCGCAAAAAATCATCAAAAACGCCACGGCAGCCAACGCGAATCCGAACCACCCCAACACCAACACCGCCACTCCTATCACAGCTGCCGTTGTTCGAGTCTGACCATCATCATCATCATCATCATCCAACGCCGCCGTGATGGCCACGACTCCGACGTGCTGCCACACGGCTGTTACGACCTAGGAACATGGTGGCGACTCTGCGAGGAGGAGAGAGAATGAGGTTGAGTGCGGGCGTGGGAGCGGCGTTATTGTTTCGTCTTCTTCTTCTTCCTCCTCCTTGGACGGCGATGCTGCTGAATCGCGATTGTCGGCAGGTGAGTCAAGTTCCTCGTGGTCGTGGTCGTCGTGGTCGTGCCAACTGCTCAGCGTTGTGGGGAGAATGAAGAGGGGACGAGAATCTCTAGAACGATGGCGATAATGCTAGATGTAGTTGATTATTTTAGCTATGATAGGACCACCATTTAACAAAAAAAAAAAAAAGGGAGTATTATCAAATCGAAAATTCCACAACAGAATTATTAGGGCCTGATTCTTTTTTGTAATGGAGGGTCCTACCTCACTTATTATGTACCTAAATAAGCGTATTCAACAATTATTATTATTATCTCCTTGTCTTATTTTAGACAAATTATCTCCAGCTATTCTATCCGATCCCGAGCCTGATGGTTCCGATGACGAAACCGAGCCTGAAGAGTTCATATTATCTCTTGACAGTCATCAAAACATCCGCCCTTGGAGTTTTATAACTTCGCGAGAGGTCCAGCAAAAGTTTCGTATCCCTCTTCGCTTAAGCCTTATCCCATCTCTTCTCGCAATTGCTGCGGGATACTTAATTACGAAACTACCTAGAAAAAGCGAAGACCTTCATTCGCCATATGCATCTACCACAGAACCCGAACCGAATATTCTTTTGCTATGGATATGTAGCGTCCTTGGCCTACCGGTGTATGAAACCAACGAGTGTGATGAGGTTATTGGTTGGTCTACCGGGCATCACTGCGGTGAGCGGTGAACGGTGAACGGTGAAGCTATCATACCTAAAGTTGGATGGATTGCAAGTTAGTCAGAGTGCAAGCAGATGGATTTACGAAGCATTCCAACTCAATCGATAAAGCAAGCATTGGTAAGGTTATCCGTCAAGGTTCGTAATGGTCATGCGCCGTAATATAGGTAAGTGCTTGTTGGCACGGTGCTATGGGCATTTGCATCGGCCGGAACATGTGGCTGTTGTTCTTCATCGACACGGTGTCTGCGAGGCATTGATGTGCCTTGATGGGAAAGAATGATGTAGGTCCGTATAATTGCAGAATGGGTTAGTTTAATCAAACAGAAATTCCTTGTTATTAATCATATGATAAATAATTCCTATTTGCTTGTCCTGAGGAGCTTATATGTTGATAATATTAACAGCAGATTATATGGAGAGACTCACCACCAGATCAAAGAAATCATATATTATTAGGTAGTACTGAATCCAAAGTACATGCTCTGTACATTTTCATGAAATCAGCTAGAAGAAAAAGAGTAAAGACAAGAAAAGGAAAGGAACCTCCCCTCCCCCTCCCAAAAATGAGGGAGTTGTTACAAAATAGACATGGCACATGCGACATATATACCGACCATAGAATGTACTTATTTAATAGCAAACAATCCTCCACACTCAATGAAAAGCAGCACCCTCATTGCCTTCTTCTTGTCATACCTGATTATCATCATCATTTGAATTGTCTGGTGCAAGGTCCGCATTTGAATCCAGCTTGTCTTGCGTCGAACCTCCTTCTGGCATTTCACGTCTGGCAAAGACCTCACCAGCGTTCACCGGATGAAAGGCGTTATTTCCCCCATGAAAGACGTTACTTCTCTCAACAGGGGGTTCCCTCACGCCTTCCATCGGTTCGAAATCGTCGTGCACGGCGACTGATGAGTCCGGAGCATGGCCAACTGCAGCTTCAGCTGTCGTTCCCTTGTCTGATGAAGCCTTGAGTCCACGTATAACTGTACTGTAGCTCACCGAGAGTCCACATCTCGACAGGAGTTCAATTACACGCCGGCGGACACCATTCGCGTGCAGATGTCTCCCGAATAAAGTCTGCACATTGTTATGACGGTTGGACTGCGAATAGCAAAGAATCGCGAGTATAATCACGTAACGAGAAGAATACAACCCAATCTCGCTCGAGCGTCGAGATTGAGATGTCGCACCACCCAATAACTCAAGCAGTCTCGGAGCATGGCCTTGAACTGCATCAATAAGTCCATGTAGTGAATCAATATCAGTGGTAACCGCAGGCGAAATGGTGTATTCAGCAAACCCAGCTTGCTTTCCAAGCTCGCTCACTTCCTGGCGATATTCTGGAATCCCCCATTCTACCGAGTCTAAGAGCGTCTCTCGCAGTTGCAGCTCGGATGAACGAGGATGGTTGGAGCAGAGGTCGATAACGTCTCTGCTGTACGCTGTTTTCATATATGCCGCCTGACGCTGCCGATTTTTGGGGTCATCTTGTTGACAGAGCGTCTTGATTAAATCCGATAGCGACCAATTGAGCTCCGTACGGAGAAATCCAAAGGCTTTATCTAGCTTTTCCGCAGAGCTTAGGCGGCTGCGATACTGCCTGCGGGTACCATCTGTGTTGGAGTTTTGTCGTTGAGCCATTATTATCAAGGGGATGTTTGGTGATGAAAGGCGTTTACGAATTTGGGACCCACACCAAAAGGCGTCTCTAGAATCCGGGGAGTAAAGGTTCCCCCGGTTCCGGCTGGCCAGGTAATTAACCCGGAGCAATTTGTTCCGCGACTTAACCCCACCCGACTGTTGGATGTAGTTCTTGATTGGATAGTTCTCCGCTTTACGCCATCTTCGTCCTTTCGGTCTGGAAAATCCAGCGTTCCGTTGTTTCTCGGCCGACCAATGTTCTATGATATATGATAATATGATAGATATAGGTATCATATGTATTTGACTTAGTTATAGGTACGAAAGGATAGAAAACACTTTTTGTTACAGTTGGGTTAGAAGAATTGAAGATTTGACTGTACGGATCTCTAAGTGTTGGCGTACATTTCTTTCCCCCCTCCCATTGTGCCGATGGGAAGTAGTACATTTGTTAACTGAGATATCCTTATTTGATTCAGGGAATCAGGGTTTCTTTCCCACCACTCATCTCTTTACTTTCCCCTTCTATTAATAGATTGGGCCAATTGAAGGATTGATGACAGGGATTATTGACTGTATTAACACTTTTAGCCTCAGCTGAAGGTGATACCACGTCGATACCTACAGCGACTATAATCGCCTCTACTAATAATGACACTGGCAACCGATGCCTATCCTATATGTATATATATTAACGGGCATAAACCATGGCGGGCCGCGCAACCTCGTCGTTAGGTGAGATTGGGGCATAAATATGGCACAAGCTACAAGGTCTTTGCGGTTAACCGAGCTTCTAAAAAGCTCTTCAGCCGCATATTCTTGTCAGGCTATACAAGTCTTATCTATACTAAGTTTTGCGCAACCCTTCCATCGGAAACAGAAATGAAGAGAGATATGTACGCTACGCCAGTCAGACTCAGTTAGCAATCCTTCCGATTATCGCAACCAGGAGGGGGAAGGAGAAGATGGGAAAGAAACCCTGAAGAGGGTGTGTGTACCTTCTCCAAGGGCGCAGCCAAATCACCTGCAATGACACATTGTTATGGAATGTCAAGTCTGCCTAGTTACATGAAGAAAGATCTCTTTTATGTGAATGGGAGCGGGAAGACTCTGGGTCCACTACCGTACCTCATCGATCTTCTCAACAATCAGTTTTGGCATGTTCGAACTGCCCTGAAGATCAATGACTCTGATGGTGAATGAGATACAGAAGTGGGCTCAGAGTCTTCCCACCCCAGTCACATAATAGAGATCTTTCTTCTTCATGTCACCACACAGAATGGGGTTCCACACAAAGTTGTCACAAGTGATTTGGCCTGCCTGAGGAAGGTGGGTAAGATTGTGAGGAAGGTAGTTAACAATAAATTTTTTTTTTTTTTTTCACATGGGGGATGTCTGCCCTTTTATAGACGATTCCTACGCTAACCAAAGAGTCTAGTCTCGGCTTTGCGGAAATTAACTAGGGGCTGAAGGAATGTTCCATAGTGAACATGTGAATAACAGATGTGACCAGTCCGTGCACGCTAAAGGAGTCGAAGCAGGCCATTGGCATTTATCATATACTCAAGTGGGCCAGTATATGGTAAAGCCAATGGCCTGCTTTAACTCTTATCGTGCAGGGACTGCTGGCATCAGTTATTCACGAGAACATAGATAATCACCGCAATCACGCAATCACCACTACAAAATTAGCAGTTAACAAAAAACAGTGACAAGATCGGCTATGTCAATCTGGGTGCTCAATCTCCGTGCTCATCTCCGTGCTCAATCTCTGTGCTCAATCTCCGTGCTCAATCTCCCTGCTCAATCAATCTCTCACGAAAATATGTGGCAATCACCGCAACACGATTGGCAATAACAAAAAACAGTGATGTGGTTGGCTATGTCCGTATATTCCATGCTCAATCTCCCTGTTCCAGCCTGAGGCTGCTGGATTGGCTATTTGGACACTTTCTTGATAGTTCTAGCTAGCCTGGGCCTTCTTAACTTTAGAACTACATATCTTGATTATAGGCTTTACAGAGGGTTTGCTATGGGCGTGAATTCACAAGCCGGATCCAAAAGCTTTGTGGCTAAGATTTTTCGATTCTTCCAAACATGAATCTTATGAAAGTTGAGTGCTCTTGTCGAATATTCTTTATTTGGTAGGAGTGGAGGGGTGTATCAGTGGTTAGATATATAACCTGCTACTGCTTTCAAGAATAGAAGAGCGTTAATAGATGTACAAAGGTGCGAGAAGGGTCTGGGCACTCTATTAGACTCTAGTAGAACTCATGGTTGAAAAACGAGCTGGTTGGACGTGATAAATACTTTGGACTATTGTCAAAGAGAGGCCTCCCCTGTAGACGATGGAAGAGGGCTATTACTCAGGTATTCGGGTTACACACTACGCTAAACTATAGAATATAGAAGAAAATTTACAAGACTAGACATTCATACATAAATGCACAACATACAATGATACCTGATGATGCATCCCACCGACATTAAGCTCTGTTCAAGCCCGCTTACTTTCTTCAGGATTAATGTTTATGGTCCCAGTTATGATGTAGAGCTGTTTATTTCCCCAATGAGAATTGCACCATCGTCATCGTCAAAAAATGTGGCCAACTACAGCACCTCATTGCCGCTAATCGTTATAGAAAGTAAAGTATTGCATATCATCTAGAAGTTCAAACCCTGGGAGGAAGTTGAAATTGTAACATGACATCTATCAGGATGCATAAGACCCGTTACAGGGTCATGAAATTCTGAGTGTGGTCTGGCTACATTACCTAGTTAGCCTGGTGGACTGATATTGAAGAGATGAAAGTTGCTGTGCAAATCTTGTCGTATGGCTGAATTTACGATCCCCTCAATCAACCTTATTTTTTCATCTTGCCTAAGTGTTGAACTTGCTGTGCCCGGGCTAGGTAAAGGATAATAACGTTCTGGGTTCTGGGTTCTCGGTTCTAATTTCGAAGTCCTGTCCATCCTTTGAAAGTGACCATTGTGCTCGCGGTCTGGCAACGCTCCAGATATGTATTACCGCAACAACCGATTGTATTTCACTACAAACAAACGATTTGGGTAGGCTCGTATACTATGAACTGTTAGATGATGGTATCTCAGTATATTGATATCCAGGGAAATGAATAGCAGAAACCAGTGACTGTTGGTAATAACCTGACTCTGAGACGACGAAGCTCTCTATAGATCTACCAAGCAGGAATGCAGTAACCGGGGGGAAGCTCTTTTTCGCCCCATCAGTTTCATTTCCAAGTTCAATTTTATATATACAAGTTCCCTCAAATCGCAGTGAAAGAAAAGTACGGTGAAATTTTTACATATATACCTGAGCGGTGATTTAGAGGTATAGGTATGTATATCTTCGAGACACCAATGCCCAGGTGCTAACCGAGTCAATCTGTAGACTTGCGGCGAATAGAGGAGACGAACATTACCCCCTCGAGTCATTACAATTGAAGAAGTGGAACTCTCAGAGCAAGGATGCGAAATTTATCATTATATCTATGCTGGATTTCTCACTCGCAAAAAGCGACGAGGCGAATGACATCAAAGATAATATGGGCCTCCAGGAGCTGATACATAGACCGTTTCACTTCTCCCACGGAAGCTGCTGGAAACAACAGACTCCAGGACTCGGCGTTGAATTTCACAACTCATGCTTTAAACTGGCACAGTGTTTGCAAGAAATGCCTTGAAGAATTTGTACACCATCAAACCAATCAAGGGGAACTCCTTGCTATTTCTCGTGTCGCGCACCTGTGATGCGACAAGATATATTTGAGGTCATCCGTCATCCATCAAGCCTAGACGATGATCTCTACGACTTCACCCTTCCGTCTTCCTCACCGGATGTCTCCGTGCCGTAACTTATTCATCCTCTCCCCCCACCGGCACATACCTCTGCAAGGATTCATGAATTAATATCACATTCAACCCGCCTCTCGCGCAACATAAAATCCGTCGTGTTCTCACAGTTCACGTCTTTTCTAGATCTCATTTCAGCTCATCTTAATAAAGCTGGGATACCACATCTTCGTCTCGATGGAACAATGCAGCAGAGAGCACGAGCATGATCTTAGCGATCGTCGCACGGGCAGCCGGAAAGCCTTCACCAACAGCACAACTAATCCAAATAGATCCCAGTCATCGTCCCGTGTAGTTCGTTAAGAGTGATGCTTTTTCCCCTAGTCTTCTAGAGAAATTCAATCTGCTTTCATCGAGCTTAAAGACTAGCTTTTGTTCTGACACCAAAGTGCGGTGGTTGGGAAGGTGATCTCCAAGCCTCATATACCTAGGTATGCATCGTCTTAATAAGGTTGGTGTCTATGCGGATTTGGGGCTGTACTTTAAAATACCTAGAGCATGGAAAATGAAATGATCAACCTCGCATTAGTAGTAGCTTAAATTTAAGTGCATACATACTGTAGTACAATTGCAGATCAATTTTGGCAAGTCTGGTGAGAGGCCTTGGATGCGGTTCAAGACGGTTAAAGGCGGAAAGAGGTGATACTTAAACCCGCCGCTTTCGAGCAGCTGTTTGTAGTCGAGCGAAGCCCGGCGGTTTCCACCGAGCCTTGGAACACATATCTCGCCATTCAGTTCTAGCATGGACTTTAAATTACCCGTGCGAAATGCCGTGTTAGATCCCTCTTTCCATACCGAAGATGAAGAGGTATACGACGGAAGGGAGTATGCTAAATGGGAGGACGAGCACGATTCTCTTCGTCGTTTCCGGGAAGAGTTTGTCATCCCATCCAAAGAAGATTTGAAGAGGAAGAAGTTGTCAATAAGCGAAGGTATGTATGCATGCTTGTGAGATATTCTTGCTCGTTTTTTCTACTCATTTCGGGAAGGCACTGTCAGTATTGAGTTCGCTATTGACTCTATAATTACATAGGGGCTGCCCTAGAGGATCTCTCGAACCCACGGTGTATCTATCTCTGCGGAAATTCTCTCGGTCCACAGCCCCTTAATATTCGGAAATACATTGACCAGTACCTACGCGCATGGGCAACTAAAGGCGTAACAGGGCACTTTGTCTCGCATGAGGATTCTCTTCTGCCGTCTTTTGTCGATGTCGACAGCGCAGGGTCTCAGATGTTAGCACCCTTAGTTGGAGCTTCACCGAATGAAGTGGCAGTTATGGGTACTCTGACTGCGAACCTGCATATTCTGATGGCCAGCTTTTACCGTCCAAATAAGGAGAGATACAAGATCATAATTGAGGGGAAAGCATTTCCGAGTGATCATGTATGGATCCCGTCCATGCGCCTTAGTTCTGGTTCTGATTTCGGCGCATCTAGTATGCCGTGGAATCCCAAATCCGATATCATGACCTAGACCCGGAGGACGCCATGGTTCTTATCGAACCAGAGGACGCAGATAGACCCATTCTAAGGACGGAGCAGATACTGCAAATTATAGACGATAATGCCTCGAAAGCAGTGTTAGTTATCCTCCCGGCTATCCAGTTCTATACTGGACAGTATTTTGATATTGGAAGAATCACTGCCCATGCACACTCAAAGGGGCTGCTTATTGGCTGGGACTGCGCCCACGCCGTCGGAAATGTCGACCTACAGTTGCACGACTGGGACGTGGACTTTGCCGTCTGGTGCCATTACAAATATGTAAATAGCGGTCCCGGAGCAATGGCTGGCTTGTTCGTGCACGAGAGACATGGGAAGGTCAGTATGGCTGAGAACAAGAAAGAAGCACCGTACCGTCCTCGATTAACGGGGTGGTGGGGTCATGATAAAAACACCAGGTTTCTAATGGACAACAGTATGGCTCATACCAGACTCACCTTTGCAAGAACCCGGCTGACATTACTCCAGATTTCGTCCCCCAATCGGGGGCTGCGGGCTACCAGTTGTCCAACCCATCCATCTTGGATCTTAGTGCCGTAGCGGCTTCTCTCCATATCTTCAACCAAACCTCTATGGGTGAACTGCGTCAGAAATCCCTAAAATTGACAGGTTACTTAGAGCGACTACTCCTTAATTATAATGCCGACCTCTCACCGGAAGAAGAGCTCTTCACCATTATTACTCCTTCGAATCCGGAAGAGCGAGGAGCACAGCTCAGTCTCCTCCTGCGGCCAGGCTTACTTGACCATGTTCTGGAGGTTCTAGAGGAGAATGGAATCGTTGTGGATGAAAGGAAACCAGACGTGATCCGAGTTTCTCCCGCGCCTTTATACAATTCCTACACAGATGTTTGGGAATTCTGCCGAATCTTCCATCAGGCGTGTCAAGAAGCAGCAAATGTCAAGAACAAGAATTAAGAAGCAGAGCTATATTAATAGCGCCACTTCCATCTGAAGTGCAAGCTTACGCAGTGTGGTTATCGATAGTAGATACCGACGGTCAGTATCTATTACAGAAGTATACTATTATTATAGCAGGAGCCATGGAAGTAGAAGTCTCTACGAACCCCTTTCCCAGGAATTATCATAGCTTTAAATTTAAGAGAATACATACATAGGTATGTAGTTTCTGATGAAAATCCCAATCCATGGATAAATTATAATACGAAGAAGTTGAGAAAGATGAAACCACAACACTGGCTTGAAGCCGCCAGTCATGTTCATGACACTGAATTCTGATCATCTCTGAAGGAATTTCCATTATTGTCACATATGTATAATAATCTTAAACTTTTCCACTTCTATATTCTGATACATATTTGTTAGAATATAAAAAGGGAAGTAGTAGAAAAGTCCATCATCCAATCCAGGCAGATATATGTATACGATTTCAATATTTCAAACTATTCCCGTGAAGTTCTACAGTATGTAAATTTGACAATGTGCAGAAAGGCATACATAGGACTCATTGTTAGACATGCCACATTAATTCCTCATTCCAAATGCCTGGCACTGCGTTGCGCGCTTTACTTTATTAAAGAGTTGTTAGTTGTGGAAATTCTAGTCATCCAATTACAATGATAATTACTGAGAGGTCCTGCAAATTGTAGCAGGTAGCAGTTAGTCTTGATTGAGAGATAGAAGCTTATGAGTGGACATTAAAAAATTATTACACCGGCTTACGTTGGAAGCAGGTCCGAACTGGTAACAAACTAAAAACAATAATAAGAAATAGGAGCAGAAGTTTGGTTGAGCAAAAGAGAGAGGTTTAGAACTCAAAATATCCCCGTTTGTCGTTATGGATTAACTAAGTTCGGTGCCGATCGTATTCGCTGTGGTCTCTTCGCACCATTGCCGGACAGCTGTGAATAGAATAGGGATGGCGGGAGACATGATCCTTCTATGTAAAGATTAATAATAGAAGAGATTTGTGTTTGGGAAGTTTACCAGAATTTACCTCAATCGTAGAACTTGATGGCTCGTCCTCGTCTTCCTTTTCCTCGGTAGGAGCATGACGAATATCGGCTACAGCCATTGAACGGCCGTCCAGAAGACTCGGACCCCAGTCCACCATCGGTTTTCTGTTAATAAACAACTCAAATCTCGAAATGAAGAGCTGGAACTCCATCAAGAAATCCCTCGGGAAGCCCCGATTTCCTCGCAAATCTGCTCTTTTCTCTCTCCGCGAATACAGTTCTTGGATTCATTGTCTTGTAAAACTCGGCGGTCCAAAATAGGTCGGTCTTTGAAAACCGCACAGGGTATGGGGCGGAATCAATCGGCCCGGATCTCACGACTGCCACAACTCCATATACTGTTCTACCAAGACAGCGACTTGCCACTGCATTCTTCGGTGGACACGATTCGTCTGGAATGGGAGGGGAATACACGTAGTAGTACCACGTATCTTCTCCTCGATGAGAGTAAAACTTTCCAGCCTCGCCCGCCTCCGCCCATCCCAGTCTTTTCACGAGCTCTCTCATTTCCGCCCCCCAGTTTCCATATGATTGCAGGTGAAACGGTTCCATGCAATCCATATCGTTAGATTCTTGTGATCCCGCCGAAGACGGTGTAGAAGGATGGATCAGAAAGCAGTTATACTTCTGGTCGCCAGCGCAGGATTGCTTGTGGTTCTTCCAATCCCGTTTCCGACAGTCGGTGGAGCAATATCGGGTCCTCCGTGGTGGTGGGCACCCAGCACAGCCAAGCGTACCACGCTTGGTGCAGTTAGTAGCAGAGCAGCTTTCTGACATGATCACTACCGTGAGATTTTCGTTTCCTAGGTAGGTCTCAGAAATCGATTAATAACGTACTTTCAAGGGACAGCAGGCGGAGAATAATGATGATGTCAAGGGTAGTGTTGTTTTTTATAGGCTAGCTTAACTAAAGCGGTCAGTGTGGCAAAATAACTAGTAGCCTGGATGCGGAGGCAATAAAGTTAACATACTGATGACTAAAATTAGTTCACGGGTTCAGGACATTAAACAATATAAAAAATATATAATTATGGTATTTTCTACTTATTAGTATACTATCATTCAAACTGTATCCGTGACAATCGAGAATCGTGTACATGTACATCGCAAGAAACCATGAGCTCGAAAGCTAGCACATATCTAGGGATGCAGCTGTTTGGATCGTTAAGGTCAACAGGGAAGTTGGCAACACTTGGCTGCAGACGTTCCCTTTATACGCTATCGGGAGTCTCGCCTTGCCTATATTCAATTTGCCAACCAAAACCACGAAAAGAGAAGAATTCCAAAATTTACCAAACAGATCCTTCGCCTCAAAGGCTAGTAAATTATACCTACCATCCTCGATGCAATATAACATCCTCGGTTTCACCGCCCGCGTGCGCAACCACTGTGGTCCTCAATCCTCAATATGGTGAGGAAGGGAGACTCTTACAAATAGATATCTCTCCGAGGGCGGCAAAGGTAAGCGTCTAATTTTTTTTGCTCCTTTAGATTCGTATAGTTATCGAGAAGTTTGCCGTCCAAAATCTATTATGCCTGTGGAAGCCTACTAGTGGATTGTTTCATTTTTAGTTCGTCTTGCCTTCCATTCTCTACTTTATTAATAATGTTATTTCTGATTTGTCTTCTCCTCTATGTACTGGTTGCTATTCCATGCCTAGGTCACTCACCAGGTCTGTTATTATCATACATGGGGCGTGCATACACTGACCTGCAAAAAACAAGCGCCTACGAGAAATCACTGATCCTACTTCTACCTCTGTATCAACAATGTTAAAAGAAAACCCATATCATCACCTACGGATCACTGTAATGAGCGGGGGGTGTCATGGTTTCCAATATTTGATGTCTCTCGAGTCAACTTCTAAGATTAACCCGGAGGAAGATACAGTCTTTGAAGCTGAACCGCAAGCCGGTGATAGTTCTTCAGCTACTGTTGCGGGTGCAGCGAAAGTTGTTATGGACGCCGCATCCCTCGAGCTGCTATCCGGTAGCACCGTTGATTATACCACCGAACTCATTGGCAGCCAATTTAAGATTGTGGACAACCCCCGGGCGACGAGTAACTGCGGTTGTGGAACTAGTTTTGATGTAAAGGATTAATATACATCTTTTGCAGAGTTCCCTCCTGCAGTCAATAATAGACAAAACATGAATTATGCTCAAATTCTTACGAGAAACCAACAATACCACCGTGGACTTACCCTCTTTTGTTACTGCTGTCATGTCAAAACAATTCATAGATTTTTATTCCCTTAAGAGTTATGTATAAAACATGCAGGCGATGTTGGTATCATCATTCATCTTCTAAAATATTATGCTTGAAGGAAACACTCTATCTTTCAACTTGAAGTCAGACCTTCTCCCTTTCTTATCTTCCACCTCGAATGGGAGCAGGGCTCAGCAACCAAAACTTGAACCTACTATACCTTAGGAAGTATCTAGTATACAGACATTTTCAATCTTGCCCGGTCAATTGTCTACAAATAAAATGATATACCTAGGTAACAATAACTTCATGTCTGAGAAATTTTAGAGATCTATTTTTTTTTATTAAAATTTCAGAAATGTCTGGATGTCAACGCCGTGACATTTTTTTATCTCCCACTTCTAGATTTGCAAGTCTATCCACCTAGGTACTCTACAATATTCTGCATGTGTGTGGGGGGCCGTTGCCTATTGAATAAATCTGTTTTACAAGTTGTTCCTGATGCAGTGCATGCTCCTTTCCATAAGGAGCTAGACATCGATGGGAGATTTGGATTCGTCTATAATCTACTATCTAATAAGTGGGCTGGCTTAACTATGAGGTCTGCTTCGACTGCTTTGCGACCTGGTATTTCAGCATCCTTGCTGCTTATAATCAAGGACCACACGAATCCATTATGAAAATTTTAAATAGACCCGAAGGTATATACTTCAGACTAGAAGTTATGGCGAATTTCACTCATCTGGTAACCACTCAAGAAATATTTACTGAGCTAGCCAGGCCCATTTCAGCCAATTGAATAATTTGGAAAGGATCAGAATCAAGAGTAGTTGCGAATGAGTGAAGTTCATTCTGGCCTCAAGTATCTTCGGGTCTATTTTCATAATCGATTTGTGTAATCCTTCAGCACTAGGGCGCAAGCAGTTGAAGTAGAGTACCTGATATTCTAGGGTGGTGAGGCCTGGTTTATCGGTTTTTCGGCCTTAACTATTTTTAGTCTGAGCAAGTCTATGATAGTAATAGTTAATATGCCGAATGACAGCCTATGCAAGAGATGATGAACATCTTTCGGAAAATTAAAATGATCCGCTCCATCTTAATACGGTCGGATAAAAGTCAAACCGGTACTACATATATTAGAGCGGCTACCTTAACACAGCCTTGCATCATCAACTTCCTACAACGTCAGTGGTAAATGATCAGGTAGCCAAGTGACTCCTACTATGATAACTCTATCGCCAGTGACAATACATCTGGTCAAGCACTAGTTGCTCATGACCACCAGTCTCCTCGCAGAGCTCGAGACCGTAATCGTTACAACCTCAACTCTAACCGCAACTTCGATCGTGGTGGCAAACGGTCGAAATTTTCTTGCAACTGGTGCAGGCGGAGATGCCACCGACAAAGGAGCACAACAGAATGAGATGGAATGCTTGAGACACACGCCAACGGCGCCGACAGAGAAAACCCTTCTTGAGAACTGGCAGATTATCCGACACCAGTATCCAACAGTTGCAAGAATGGCCAAAGATATTCTTGACCGGTGTTGGTGTTGAACGAATTGTCGAGACACTTGTCAATATCGTCGGCGGCACCTACATGTCGAAACCATTAAAAAAATCAAGTTGGTCAAACATGCTGATAGCTGTCTGAGGTGGAGTTTATGATGGAAATGAAGACAGATGACGAAAAACGTAACCCTCAAGATGACAATGGGGTGAGAAACACAAACGATCAGAAGGATTAATCGTTGTCGGAGAGATAAAGTCGACTCCCGTTTACCGTACAAGCCTGGGGGGGCCTCCAGTTGCAAAAGCTTTCATTATTGTCATGCTTGATTCGGATATAAAAAGGGGATCAGTCCACAATTATTGTCCTGGGGGGTTTTTTTTTCGTTCTGAATTCTCATCATTCCAAGTTCCCTGTCCATCCTACAATCAAACCACTTCTTTTAAATTTATCATACTCTCTACTACCATGTCTGCTCTTATGCCCTCAGCGGTTCGACAGCAGGATGTGTCGAGGGTGATCCTACGACACGGCCGAAAGCCAAGGTATCAACGTCGAGCAGGCCATCACCGATGAGCTGGTGCTAGTCGAAATCGCCAACAATTGCAAGTTGGCAGAAGTCACCAACGAGCCTGCGAAAGGATTAGTTACCACCAACAAGCTAATCGGAAGCGTCGAGCGGAAGAAAGGGGTCAATCCTGTGGGTTTTAAAAGTTAGCTTCATCACTTTTAGCGCTTTGCACTTTCGGCTGAATCGCTCTCTAGTTTTTATATTAATTACATGGCGAGACTTACATAGTACTGTTCAAAATCCGGTAATAGTTCCTCTTATCCGTCATTCAGCGAAAAGGGAATCGATAACCGCGACAACCTCGAAAGAGCCTGCAAAACAAACCCCGCGGGAGAATACTTCAAGATAGCTTGTTTGCTAAGAGAGGGCGAGGCCTCATTCAAATTCCGAAGCCCATGATTAATAAAACATCACGGGCGAGAACGGCGTGTTCAAGAAGAGCTGGAAAGACATGACCTCAATCCACGATCGATCGGAAGGACTGGGAGTAGATGTTGCGATGGTGCCTCCTGGGACGACCGGCTACCTTCAGCCCTTGGATACACACGTCAATAAGACCTTCAAAGCTTTGATGGTGGATTTAATGTCGACAAATGGGAGATGGAATATGCAGGCGGGGTTAGCCGAGGCTGTCCATACGTGGCTGCTCCGCCATTTTGAAGGCGGATGGGCCACGGAACGTGAAATGTTATGGCATAGCAGTCCCTAACATATTCAACCTTCCTTACCATAACCCCCTTTATTTAGTCAAGACTGAATCTTTGACATTTTACCAGTCTTTTGCCACAAGCCCAGGACAGCCGCTTGAACTTTTGAATGCTCGCGTCTTGTTCCGAATCCCTCATAGGGGTCGCAAGACAAGTCGACACAGTGAACTTGATCAGCAACCTCAAATCGGAGGCAGCATTCGCGGCGTGATGGCGGAAACTCGTCCTGAATCAAAGCCGTGGGCACAGGGCAGTGGTGGATCCTTTGAACGAGATTGGCCCTACACACTCGAGATTCCACAACTTAAGATGATCGACGAACGCACGGCGTAATCCTTCTCACTGGGAGCAGCCAATCGGCCCTACTCCTCCTTCACAGGTTGCACCACAAGCTCTTTTGCAGCCAGCGACATCGCAGCCGGCACCATCACAGCCCTCGGCTCTCCAACTTCATGCCGACGTCAACATCCCACCCGTCCAGGGTGAGGAACTTTCCGATGATGTAGACTTCCGACCAATGCCAACGTTAATACGGAACTCCGCCCCAGCCGGCCAAGTAGAGCAGTACCAGCGAGGGGCCTTCGTCTACGCGAGAGGCCAGTTCCGATTGATTAATGCTCAAGATGGTTTCCTGCAGATGGTGGTCGATGTATTTGCTGCAAACTGGTAAGCGTCCCTGCCCATGGATTCGTCCTCCAACCTTCTCTGACCCCTGCCACAGCCATCCCGGCAAGCCAACCGACCTGAATTACCACAAGCGCTGTCCCGGGCGAGCTCCTCCCTCCCTTTCCTTCCAAGGAACCGTCATCCGTTCCTATCCGAGAATTCTCTTCGCATGGTAGATCTAGAGTCTGCGGATATCAATGGCCTCCATCCAGTCATCCTGCGGACCTGCACAACGAGGCGACCAAAGTCTTAT
>NPHW01003968.1:5443-38854 GCA_002240705.1 Elaphomyces granulatus
CATCGAAGATGGATTTCCAGGCTTCACCAGGTGGAGGTGCAGAGGTCAACTTCGAAGCCCAATAGATTGATATATAAGAGAACTGAAGCCTGCCTCCTCTATCTGTTTTATGCTATGTATCATACACTTAGGGCTTCCGTGCCCCATCATCTTGACGTCACGAATTTCCATCATGCTACTGCCTTTGATGCCTGAGGGTTGTTACAATTATCCTCTGTGATGCTCGGCCTGTAACTCGGCAATCGGTGCCAATCACGGCTTGGAGAGAAGGATCCATCGCGGTAGAAACGGACGTAGTAATAAAACCCAGATCCGCTCGTTATTACTATTATTGTTTCTTGTCGCCGATTTCAATGTGAGATTGCCGCGGGCCGCCAAAAAGGAAGCTCCACCAACGACAGCATGACCCTACCGGCTCGCCCTCGGGCTATCTCCAAGTCCTGGATTGCTCTTATGGCCTCTGCATCTAACCCAGCCGGCCACCTGGATCCGATTTATGATTAGCATTGTATCTTGCAATTATGAATAATATTAAGGCGTTGATACAACACGTGGACCCTCCATATATCTCCATATGTGGCTAAACTTACCGATATTTAGCGCACTGTAGGGTGAGGACCAGCAAAATAGCCAGATGGCCCACAAGCAGAACACACAACACACACAGGCACGGCCCAGGTCGGGAGGTCTAACTGGATGCTGGCTGGGCCGGCCTCCTTGGTCACGTTGTCTGCAACTGCCTTCCATGGCTCGTGTCCGCTCATGTCAGGTCCCTGAAAATAAAATCAACAACAGGGATACATCAAAAATTGGGAATACATGTTTTCGGTTCTGTGTGGTAGCCTCGTTAAAAACCTCAAGACATTAATGAAAAACAGTCCTTGTGCCTTGTAGGAAACGAGTGCTACCGGCTTGACTTGATCAAGGACTGTTCTGGGGCGTCGTCCGCGACGTTCTCGACGTTGAACGTGTACATGGATGACATATAGTGAGAGCGAAAAGGAACACATGAGCACATTCTGAAGGTTCTTGAGCTCAATCCCAAGAGCTTGGAGACAATACTCTAGTCCACAGGAAAGGGAGTCTTGGTGAATCTGACCGGAAGGTTTTTTGCTGCCTTGTAGCTGTGAATGAGGATGTCGTCACTACCGAAGGCATCCGGATGGATCTGGAGAAGATCACTCCGCTTCGAGATTTGCAGACCTCGAGAAGACGTATTGGCGTTTACTAGCTTCGCGGGATTCTACCGCCGGTTTTCAGACCTTGTTCGCTCACTCCGAAAATACACTCGCGGCGAATAGTTCCTCTCCAAATCAGGTAAACGGGGAGTGAGACATGCTTCCTTTGCGTGGTCGGTAGAACATGAGAAAGCCTTTCAGGATTTGGTCAAAGGTTTCGAGTGGTGCCGAGCAAGCATGTTTGCGCGACAACAGGAAACTTGCTTGGACTTGGGTGGTCTGGATGTCGACGTTCGAGGGAACAGCGGGCCCAAATGCGGCGCCAACTTCGAGTAGATTTCCCTTACAACTATCTCCGCGTTGGTTGTAGGTCTCGTCACTTCAAAAAGCTGTCTCTCAATCTCGGTATTTGTAACATGACGTATATAACGACTCAACGAGGGAGGCAAAGTGGACTTCGATGTCATCGGTATCTCTAACCACGTTCCGATCTCAATCTCTTGTACGGTGCTCTCGACACTGTGCCTGTCCGATACTCTTATTCTCTCACCGACCGACGTGAGGATGGAGTGACACGGAAGTCTCTCAAATCCTTGAGCTCGCTTATCAAGGTCGCAGGCAGTAAATCAAAAGATCAAGAAGCGGTGGTCGGGGGTTCCAACAATAAAGTACAATAAATGTACAAGCAACTGAAGTAATCTTTGCTTCTTCCTAACTAAAGTACCGGGGCAGTCGGCGGCGGCGATCCTCGACAAGCATCGCGACGAAGTAACCGAACAGTCTCGCACATGTCATCATATGATGCAATTCTCCGCAAGCTCTCTCGAATCTGATGTGGGCAGTGATACGAATATCTGCTGCCAACGTATGTAACAATAAGTTTCCCAACAAGAGGGAGTTGACGCAAGTCTTGGCGCAGAAAATAAAATGGTGGGAATAATATTTTGATGGGCGGTGTGAGTGCACGGGCCTCCACCATCGTCCATAAATCCCGCAAACCGGACCCCGGTACAAGGATAACCCTTCGAGGCTAGTTAGTAAGCAAGCTTGACGACTAGCCTCCTCACGATCCAATTGACCTGACAAATTTTTGAGGCACCCCGCGATAGCCATATGTCCACCAAGCATACCCCAAATGGGAGATTTCAAAATTAGCCCAATTCATATAAGAGAAGTTAGTATATGCTTTGCCGTATATACAGAAGCCATGCGTCGCACCTGAGCGTTGTTCCCAAGAAAGACGGTGGTCCGGATCCTATGGTAGACAATAGTGGATAGTGGATAGTGGTTTCAGCGGGTGGTCTTGAATGTGAAATGCAGTATCCGCGGGCATGAATTTCTTCCCGCGGATACAAGTCGAGAATGTAAGTAATATAAGCTATGATAGCAGGGATGGTAGTTAGTCCCAGAGCGGACCCTCGCCTTGACACTTTATTCCAGCCACAACTTCACTCTTCCAAACGTCTGCGCACCAGGAGTCGAGAGCGCTGGCTTATTACGAGCCAGGGCTTATTACTAATTGTAGAGATATTTCCTATATAGTGCCATTAATGAAAGGTCGACAAACAGCGTTTTCCTTGTGGGCAGAAGGAAAGGCGTTGTCATTTAAAAGTTACAATGGAGGTGCCTCAAATAGATGGGGGTGACAAATCCGATGTTAATAACTATGCCATGGAAGTAGGGACAAAGCTTTTCCTTATGGTTGAAAGAAGCGAAATTGGGCTATGACACTCGCTTCACCAGTTGTATCTTTATATTCGTTTTGGTTATTCTACCCCCAACTTGTTTCAAGTTAATAGATCACAATCCTCTAAAGAACGCCGCCAAGATAGAATACAGAATTTCGAAGGTGACACAAAAGGGGGAAATGCAAAGAAGAATAAAATTTGCAAAAAATACCTAGTAGGTAGAGAAGTAGACCTTTATTCATGTTAGCATGGGAGTTAGGCCAGCACATTGGTGGGTTCACCAAGAAGAAATAAAAGTCTCTGGTTTAATCAAGCAAGCCGCTGATGTTCGACCTTCCCGGGAATTATAACTCCATGGACTCGCTTTTCTTGCCAGATACTCCACAGGCAGACAATACCACCCGCAACGCCTGAAAAAAAGGTCAGGTAGTATGCAGCTTGATAACACTTCAAGCCATCCGAGCAGTCCCGTTCTCCCTCTGGGTTGACGATGGAATGCTGGTCATAGATAGTACCATAAAGCAGATTGAAGATATTTGCGCTGAAAACAGGTGCGAGGGTCATGATACCCCAGTTTTGGGATAGACCACCAATACCGAATGTGTGAGCAACCAATGAAGGGAACACACCAAAGAGAAAACCGTATGCCAGACCAGTAAATGCTGAAATAGCGACCAGATGATGTGGATTCGATATTGTCATCCCAGCAAGTTGCGTGATTGTAAAAACAGCCGCTGAGAAAAAGAGGCACCAAAACCGGGACATGTGCAGTTTTTTCACAAGCACATCAGAACCGATCCCTGAAAGCGGGTAAGAATTTAAATCGTCTGATAGCGAAGAAGACAAAGAGCTGCCTTACCGCTAGAAAGACGGCCGATACAGTTGCAGATAGAGAGTGTTGACACTTGTATAACCTGTTGTTGGACTATAAACTTTGGTTCTACGCTATCATCATAATGCTTCCAGAGGGCAAATGCCTAAGCATAGTTAGTATTATGGAGGCAATTCAGAACCAGGATTCCGAAGGACCTGCTTACATTGTTACCGATATTGCTGTACGCCAGTTAGTAGGGAACATCAACTACTGTTTGACAATGTAAAGGATAAGGGCTAGAGGTGATAAATCCGTAAGAGGACTGGACAACAGAACGGGGTAACATACTTGATAGTCATTAGGCCAATGCCGGACAACAGTCCCATGGTCAAAAAGAGTTGCCAAAACTCTACTTTAGGGAGGAGCGCCAACCCTCGAACATCTAGATAATGTGAGTCGCGGCCAATTTCAGCAGGCAAGTGTCCTTCATAAAATGTATCCCCAGATTCTCTTGGCGAATTGGAACTAGACACCAACGGGGATGCTTCATCTGCGTCTATTTGATAACCAACCGAACCCGCATTGGACGAGTCACATAAGGGCGGTTCATTTGTCGGGGGTCTCTGAGGTGCGGTGCTCTGCGTACCTGGCTCATCAGGCTCATATAAAGATCGGCGCTCAGCCGGGTTTACTCCATGCATCCGCCTCGGCGCCTCATGGCCCCTCGGTTCTTGGTGTGATAACGAAGAATACGATGCTGAGGCAGGGACAATGCGAATAAAAACCGATGAGACGAGAATCATAACCGCGGTGCCAAGAGATAGTAGTAGAAGAAATTGGCCTATGTCATCTTTGAAGGCTATATTGGACAATGCCGAGAAGAAAAAGGCACTAAGACCAAAGCCCGCAAGGGGAAACGATGTGGCTGTTCCACGGTGATGAGGAAAATTAGATGCCGCTACAGGTTCCTATTAGCTTAAGCCCGCATTCAAGTTTTGCGTCACAATAAGCATACCGGCCTTGATAGCCGCAAGAAATGCAGAACAACTTCCTAGCCCAGTTAGGAATGAGAAGAACAGTAAGAATGGTATGCCCAGTGAGCCCGGACCAGTTTTGTACGCTGTCGGGTTGAAGCAATATCAGTAGATTGATTCTACAGGAGCCTTATTTTAAAGGAAACAAAACGGAAAAAGGGATGAGGGAGGGTGGAAAGTTGACAAACCGAGATGGATTGGGTAGTAACCCACTGCCAAAGCCAATGCTCCCCCAAGTGTCGCGACGCGAGGACCGTTTGCATCAACCAGAAGTCCCATTGGTATTCCTGAAGCGTACATTCCCAAATTTCCGGCAGCGCCCTAGACCCAAAATAAGCTTGGGTAGACAGCTCAGTATACTGCGAGGCTCACAATTAGGTTGCTTTCTTTCGACGACAGTTTCATCCGCTCAGCGAATTGAGGAGCCCATGCTGAGTACGCATACTATTATAGAGAGTAAGATTCTATAGTTTCAGATTGAAGAGCAGAAGCAATATTGAAAGGTTGGCCCCGTACATTCGTTCCACAAGCTAGAGCAATGAGGGTGCCTGCAACAACCGAAACAACCCTGTGGATTCCAAGCACCGAGATAGCCATTGAAGCTGGATTTCTGGCGCAGTTGCACCCCCTCCCTTATCTTCTTCAATCATATAAAGCAAGTTAGGAAGGCGATAGTATCTTTTAGTCGATTGATGTCCAGTTGTTCTCTCGAATTCTCTTTATCGTCAATGACGGACGTGGAGTGACGTGGAGTGGGAGTAGTGCCGCTGTTAAATAATATGTAACAAGCAATAACTAATAATGAGGTTCGGCCAAAGATAATCCAGAAATATAACAACTTCTTCCCCACCGATCGGCATCGTGTTATATCATGAGTGGACCCCTGGTAGCGCTTACATTGGTCTCAGTGCTCAGACCACGCTTACATATGACGAAGGCGGCTCAACCAAATCGGGTTAGGTGCGGGCATCATAGGTAACTTAAGGCAAGGCACCATGATCGTTTCTCCATCTCCTTACACCACGAGCATTTGATCGCAATCATCACTAATAATACTGTTCAATACCTCCAATATGGGACCTCTTTTATCCCTACCACTCATGGCGATGCCCAGCGCCAGTATGGTGAGTGTGATGTTAGTCGCTACCCGATCACCGTTAACGTTCTTCTAGTTGTTATCCCTGGGGGCTTCCTGCTGCGGAGCAGCAACCTGCTCAGCGGTCTGCAGTGCCTGTGGGAAGTTTAGGAATAGGTATATCAAGCGAGCCTGTGCCATTTGTGAATGATTATATTGACTCTCCGACAGCATGGCGACCAGAATTGCTTATGCCTTCATCCTATTGATCAACTCCATTCTATCCTGGATTATGCTCACGCCATGGGCTCTGAAGAAACTCGAACATATGACTCTTGATTACATGGAAATAAAGTGCGATGGCAAAGAATGTTATGGCTGGGTCGCTGTCCACCGAATAAACTTTGGCCTCGGCCTCTTCCACCTCATCCTCGCGTTTTTGCTCGTTGGCGTCAGAACATCAAGAGATAGCAGAGCAGCTCTACAAAATGGCTTCTGGGGCCCAAAGGCGATCGTTTGGATTGCATTTGTAGTTCTTTCTTTCTTTATTCCGGAAGAATTCTTCTTCATCTACGGTCACTATGTTGCCTTTATTTGCGCCATGCTGTTCCTTCTATTGGGTCTTATCCTTCTCGTCGATCTCGCCCATTCCTGGGCGGAACTATGTTTACAAAAGATCGAAAAAAATGATTCCAAGTTATGGCGCGGTCTGCTAATCGGCTCGACACTTGGCTTATACATGGCCTCGATCGCGATGACTATTCTAATGTATATTTTCTTTGCGTCGAAGGGCTGTGCGATGAACCAAGCAGCCATTTCTGTAAGTTTTCGCAAGAATCGTCTGTCAAATTCAGGACGACTAATTGTCTTTGTCTCCGCACAGGTCAACCTTGTTGCCCTCCTCATCATCTCGATAGTGTCCGTTCAGCCTACTGTTCAAGAATACAACCCTCGAGCCGGACTGGCGCAAGCGGCAGTGGTGACGGCTTACTGTACTTATCTCACCATGTCAGCCGTTTCCATGGAGCCCGACGATCACAACTGCAATCCGCTCATTCGTGCTCGAGGTACAAGAACTGCCACTATTGTTCTTGGTGCGATCGTGACGATGGCGACCATTGCTTATACAACCACACGAGCTGCCACTCAAGGCATTGCGCTTGGAACAAAAGGTGGTCATAGTTACTCGCCGCTTGGTAAAGATGAAAATGATCATGATCTTGTAACCCAGCAGCCTACAAGCCGTCGTGAGATGCGTGCAGAAGCCCTTCGTGCTGCAGTCGAGAGGGGTAGCTTGCCTGCTAGTGCACTGGATGAGAGTGATGACGAATCCGATGATGGCTATAGCTCCAAAGACGACGAGCGAAGCTCAACTCAATACAATTATACCCTTTTTCATTTCATATTCTTCTTAGCTACCACATGGGTGGCCACCCTGCTAACCCAAAATTTGGATCCCGAGACGCAAGGAGACTTTGCACCCGTTGGCAGGACTTATTGGGCCAGTTGGGTGAAGATCATCAGTTCTTGGGTGTGTTATGCCATATATTTATGGACATTGATTGCGCCTGTCGTCATGCCTGACCGGTTTGACAACTGAACTTCATATGCTTATACGATTGATGATTCATCCTTTCGGTCTTGGCATTATTTTAAGCACTACATTTATACATGGATTTCATTAAACCCTTAAAGAGTCCAGGTTCTGCCATTGAAATTGCAATGATATTGTATTCTTGCCAGTCAATGGCTCTCTAGTATTCTTTTTGTCTTTATTTATATTTATTCTATTTGCAATGTAGGGCTTTAATGCCAGCCAGTTGCCGGCGTTTATTCATTTATGCGATTAATGTTCAATCTTCGTGTAGACATTGTAACCTGTAGGATGTTCTGTGTCTAACGAGTTGTGGCCTCCCTATCGCCAATACAGCGGCGAAAGGATTGGTAGAACTGTGAGGAAAAAGCTGTACAGTCTGGCTTCGCCAGTTTGCTAAAGAGGACCTTCCGTTAGGAAGGTATAAATAGCCATAATGAGAGAGCTTTAAATTGTGACTTTTGCTTATGATCACTCTACCTGGCATACCTTGCTGCGAACGCCTTAACCCTTTTGAGGCGTTCGTTTCCAGATATCACGTACTTAGCTCCGGGAAAAGTCCTGGGTTGGAGCAGGCCCAATTTCTGACATCGTGGCATCTCGACGATAATCTCGCATTTGTCGACCTCGTCACCATATATAGATAATAGCCCTAGTATGTAATACACTTGCCATCGTTCGCGACTGCGACTTGTAGTCCATCAGCACGAAACCAGGGACACAGGGCAGCTGCAGGCCTCCTCTCGACACCCCCATTTCGAATCCTGCGTTTCGATACAGGCCCCAGGCATATGTGCTTCCCGTACATACATGCTCCTGGACGTTAGTAGGGTCAGGCACAATCCCCATGGCTGTAAATTCGGATCCATTCGCGACTTTCAGTCCCAGGTACTTGTTTTGGTTGACAATGAGCGGCACATATGGGGAGATACAGCTCTCTTTAGACCGGGAGCTCTCTGAGGGCGTCTCCAAGCTGCATGATGGAGTCTGCCTGCTTCTTGTATGTCTATCTGAGAAGTTAGACCTTAGAAGGCACGGTTTCTGAGCTCGACCACGCGATCTAAGGTAAATTAATTGGGGGCTTGTCTATGCTTAACGAGTTACATTAGTGCTTATGAACGATGAGACTCCTAGCAATGTTCCCAGATGTTGATTGTTCATCGCCATGCTTAATAGGAAAGAAAAAATCGCCGCAAAGGACCTATGCTATAGCTATGATCCATACTAGGGCATATTAGTTTGAAGGCAAAAGACAGTTAATCCATAGCGTCAGTCATAACGTCTATTCCCGGAATCGCGGGTCGGAGCTCAGAGGCAGGTTGATCCTCTTCTTCCAAATCGATTTACTCACTCGATTTTTTGACGACCAGGGCTGTTCTGCGGTGGCCGCCATAGTGATATCAACGGGGAGGAAATGTGCTCTGGATTTCGATGTAGAACAAAGGGGGGTCTCTTGCACACATCGTACTTCTGTTGGATTTGCCATAAACGGCTACAACAGGATTGCCACGCCATTTGAAGTCCTCTGGTATCGAGGTCCGGGGAATCCACTGTGGACAACAACTCTTCAAATTTAGCCACTGTGAGATAACCGCCATCATGTTCGGTGGTCAGATAATCGATGATCGAATCATACTCAATTTGGAATGCGGAAAAGAGAGACAGAGTAGTTTCGCCAGGAGATCGGTTGAAGTCGAACTGGATTCTCCACCAGAGCTTCCGTTCTTCTGATAATACGGTATCCTGGAGTGCGTTAAGATTCTGGGTCTGTACTTTAGCCCAACAGAATAGCTTAAAGGAGGCATCTAGGAGCCACTTCAAATGACCGTGCAATATGAGCTGTCCGCCCTCTAATGACCGAGCCCAAGCATCAAGGGGGATGTTTGCAATATCGTCACATCAACATTTCCAAATTAATGAAGACTTAAGAGATCACTGAGTATAAAGTCTGTGATCCATCGATGGTGCTGTGCAAAAGTCAGCGAAGAAAGTGGAGCTCCAGATAGTAGACTTACGATAAGTACGAATTCAATTAGCAATGAAACCATGCCGGGATAGCAAGGTAGATGTCATTAATCGCTTCATCACTAAAGCCAACTTCGTACGGATTTCTGAGGATCGCATCCCTGCATTCTTCCCGTGTAAAAAACTGCTCTTTGAAAATTGGAGGTGTGGAGTAAAGTACTTATGATAGTAGTTTTACCGACTAATGTAGGTGCTCTGTATATGTATATACAGTAGAGTTGGATACCTGTTGTAGGAGCAGTAGTATGATATGTCTTGTTACATGAGTACTAAGTGAGACCTCGTTATGTGGCACAGTGGAATGCCGTTGGTTTTGAGTTCATGTCTGCCTCATGCTATAGACAAATCCCAACTTATTGCCTACTACCTATTTTTACAGAAAATAAAAAGCGATGATACCTGTATGATAACATACCTACCTACCTAGGTACATACATTATATAGCGCCACTGGGCGTTCCCGAAACGCGCTGCGTGAACGACGCGAGGCCCGCGACTCGAGAGAAGACACGCTTTGCGAATCTGAAAACCTTGGACATTTCAAGCACCTCAACACGATGGCGTGAATATGGCCACCATCAAGGCCATCGAGAGCCGCTCGGTGGGGAACCAGAATGATTCCCCTCTCGTTTCTTTCCTGACTTCTTTTCTAGGTCCACCAAATACAGTCCGGTCAAGTTATTGTCGATCTTTGTTCTGTTGTTAAAGAGCTCGTAGAAAACAGTCTAGATGCGGGGGCCACGTCCATAGGTACGATGCCATTTTCAAACATCCTCCCATATAAGTTTAAATGCAAGGTGCAGCATTTTAACCTCTATATTTCATCGCAGAAGTCCGGTTCAAAACTCACGGCCTAGGTTTGATTGAGGTGCAAGATAATGGCACGGGTATTTCGCCGACCAACTACGAGAATGTCGGTAGGCTTAATCCAACAAGACGAGAATCTCCCTATCAGTGACATGCATTTAACCTATTGATTAGCGCTCAAACATTATACCTCCAAGCTTTCAACCTATGAAGACCTCTCTTCCCTCCAAACCTTCGGATTCCGTGGCGAGGCGCTTTCATCATTGTGTGCCCTTTCTGACGTCCACATTGTCACTGCGCAAGCAGATCAGGCACCAAAGGCAGTTAGGCTAGAGTTTGAGGTCTCCGGAAAGCTGAAAAAGACGCAAGTCGTCGCAGGGCAAAGGGGAACAACAGCTTCGGTGGAAAATCTATTCTGCAAGCTGCCTGTCCGGCGGCGCGAACTCGAAAGGAATATAAAGCGGGAGTATGGCAAAGTGCTGGGTCTGCTGCATGCATATGCATGTATCAGTACTGGTGTTCGTTTCAGCGTCAAGAACACTGTTGCTAAGACCAAGAACGTCGTTGTCTTCGCGACGAAAGCAAACCCGACGACGAAGGAAAATATCGCGAATATCTACGGTGCAAAGACCTTGCTAGCTTTAATTGCTCTTGATCTTGATCTTGAATTTGAACACTCTGCAACAGGGAAACGCAGGGATCAGGATGTGACCAAGATACATGTGAGTGGACATATATCACGACCTGTGTTCGGAGAAGGAAGACAGACCCCCGATCGCCAGCTATTCTTTGTAAACTCCCGGCCATGTGGGTTGCCGCAAATATCTAAAGCGTTCAACGAAGTATACAAGTCGTTCAATGTCACACAGTCACCTTTTATATTTGCGGACTTTCAAATGGATACAAGCGCTTATGATGTTAACGTGTCGCCTGATAAGCGTACTGTATTGCTACATAACTCAGGACCACTCATTGAATCATTGAAGCTCTCCCTAAACCAGTTGTTCGAGGATTCGGATCAAACCGTTCCTGTCGCTCAAGTCACAGGAACCAAAAAGACTATCAAGCGACATCCACAAAAAGGATCGCAGGATAAAGTGTCTCCCGAGGAAGAGCCTGAGTCGAGTGAGAGTTGTGATGACGAGTCGGTTGGTGAAAGAGGCCAAGATAGCAGTGCGATCCTGAGTTCCCTCAGCAATCAACAAGAATATTGCGATGAAAGTGAACAGTTATTGTTAAATGATGGGCATTTATCAGAGCAAACGAATCCAGAGCCATCAATCGTGGTTACGAGCATCGGCCCTAAAGCATCGAAAGAGCCACCTCGGGCCATTGACGAATTTGACGAACTTGGTTATGAAGAACCAACGAAGCCATCGGCTGCAAATACTCCTATTGCAGCCACAAGCGTTGTAATTAACCAGGACATGCCAGATACGGGAGTACAATCAATTGAGGCACGGATTGATGAGCGGCAAACTCCGCTGCCTGATGACAACAATTCTCAGACGACGCCAAATATTATACAGAATGCGTTTGATCGAATGCGTCCCAAGAGACCAGCGGCGGAGGTCGCTACTATCACTGTTGGAAGCAAAACAACGACTTCTGTAGTCGGTGGGACTAGATCCAACAAACGGGATTTAGCATCCACCGGATTTGGGTCCGGAACTTCGCGAAAACGGCGAATTCATACCCCCTCCCGACCGAACATATTTGGTCACAATCTAAAGGCATTTGTTGCCCCTGGAACGCAAAGAGATGAGGGTTCAAGTACTGGAAATGAGGACATTACCGACATGGATGATGAAAGCACCTCCCAGTCCGCTGTATCACCAAGTTCTAATTCATCGCCGGGTAGTCGAGATAGTCCTTTACCGGATGACCACCATTCGCCCAACATGGAGAATGAATTCGAGGATGATTCTAGAGGAGAAGCTGCTGAGATATCCAACCAACCGGATGAAGATTATTTGGATGACAGCAAGAAGAAGACGCAAGAAGAAGCTAAGGTGCAGAAGCTTATCCAAGAAGCGGAAGAAAAGGCAACACTGCTTTCGGAACACAACATCAATCGTGCGAATACGCTGTCTAAAGGCTATGCGCAACGTTATTCAACGGCTAAACTCACCAGTAGGATGGACGGTTCAACTATTATAATCGAAGCTCGGATGAAGGCTCTACGAAAGAATATGCAGCGCTATGCCAATCTTGCTAGAAACCAGGATGAAGAAGAAAGGTCTCTTGAGCAGGGTTCTGCTGAGGAGCGACTGTCACTGACGGTAACAAAAGACGATTTTGCAAAAATGCGAGTTGTTGGACAGTTTAATTTAGGCTTCATACTTGCAACCCGATCGTCAGAGCCAGTATCGCAAACGTATACTCGATCAAAGGATGAACTTTTCATAATCGACCAGCATGCTTCGGACGAAAAGTTCAATTTCGAGCGTTTGCAGGCGGAAACGGTGGTTCAAACACAACGTCTTGTACGGCCCGTATCTCTCGACCTCACAGCCGTGGAGGAGGAAGTCATCATAGAAAACCATCTGGCTCTAGAGAAGAATGGCTTCGCGGTTGATGTTGATGACAGTGGCAATGAGCCTATTGGCCGGCGATGCAAACTCATTTCTATCCCTTTAAGTAAAGAGGTCGTTTTCGACGTGCATGATCTTGAGGAGCTGATCGTCCTGCTATCCGAGTCGCCGGCAATGAATACCGCCGGATCAGACATTTGTCGCCCGAGCAAAGTGCGCAAAATGTTCGCTATGCGAGCCTGCCGTTCCAGCATCATGATCGGGAAAGCACTCACCCTGAAGCAAATGGAAAAAGTCATCCATCATATGGGCACAATCGATAAGCCGTGGAATTGTCCTCACGGCCGGCCGACAATGAGGCACTTAATGAGCTTAAGCCAATGGAACGAGTATGACGAACATTTCCGTGAGGAAGAGAGAGGCTCCTCTGATCTAGAATCAAGTGAAGACGATCTTGCCGGCTGGAAAAGGTTTTTTGAATGGCAACATGAGGAAGAGTTGGAAAGGGACGCTTCAGGTGCAGATGACAAATGAATGGACACATACACAGTAACTAACTACTGTTAGAGTGGTAATAAGATTTTTGGCTGATCTAGTTATTCGATAGATCGCTTTTTCTTTCCCACTATCATTACGTTTTCTTTTGAGGTCATCTTGACTTGAATAAAGACACACATTTAGATCTCTCAATATGTTAGAATAGCCTATAGGTAGGTATGTATGTGATCCTGCATGCATAGATAACATATTGGAGCGTGTATGTATGTACAACTGGTATGATATGCGATTCGTCCCTGCTGGAAGGAATAATAAAGGAGTGTTTGCATCATCATGATCATCATCATCAATTATCGTATGTAACATCGGCCCTTGACTGCCTTCTCAACGAGCCGAGACCGAGACGAGACAGGCACGTCTTGACAATCAGGTAGGCAAATTCGGATGGAATCCAGCTTTAATCAAGAATAAGCTACTTGCCTTGAACGAATCCGAGTTAATTTGAATTTGGTTTGACGCCGCTTAATGGTTGCTTGAAAGATTTTGATCGTCAAGACATCCAAGTCTCGTCTCGGTTTCGGTCTCGGCTCGTTGAGATGTCTGGCCCTTGAACCAAGGGCACCAGTAGTAATAATATAACATATATAGATGGTATATTGAAGAAATACACACAAAATGGAAGAAAAAAAAAGAACACTCGAAAGAAGCTATGAAATACACATCCATACCTTCTCTATCTACCACCATCGCCTCGACCACAGCCCCTCACGTTCTTTCTGTGGCATATTTTTTCCATTCTCGCCGATTTCTTCTTCTTCTCCCTCTTCATGCCCAGCATCATCAATCATCATTCGCTGTTGCCACCGTTCCGGATCCATCTTCGAATTCCGCCGCTTGACCATCATCCTCGTCGTCCTCATCTTGCGCATTATTATTTTCCTTCTTCTCATCATCCGCAAGTTTGATTGTCTCCTCGACAATCAACAAATCGCGCTCTATCAGCTCCGCCCAGTTCTGGATGTCGCCGATCTCCTTCAGCCCCTCGCGCGCCTGGTCTGCGACCTTCTGCCACTGGTCGTTCTGTCGAGCCAGGTCGTTTGTGGCGCGCTTCAGGTCCGCCTCCTGCTTGCTCAGAGCGGTTGCGTTTTCGTGGAGGTTTGCTGCGCGAGCGCGCAGGTCTGCGTCAAGATTGGAGCCAACCGATTGAAGAGCGCCGGTGAATGCGGCGTGGGCTTCGGCTGTGCGTTGAGCTTGTGAAGGCTGGGGGGGTTGATGGACTTGAGACGACATTGTTATGTAGTATATAGTACTTTTTTTTTATTCTCGCCTTATTTTGCTACTCTTATTTTGTCTGTTTTCCGAGGCAACCGTGGTTCCCAAGGGCGGTTAGGTTAATAATATGGGGGTTTGAAGCTGCAAGGTCTCAGGCTATTATATGTAGCAGAGTCATGATTTCAACTATGTAGTAATGGCAGTAAATAAATGTGTGTGCACAGTGCGACGTATGGAGCTGATTTGCAACGCTATGATAGACCAGACCTGGTTTATATGTACATATGTATGTACACAAACAAACTCCTGTTGATGCTGCGTATCATCGTTAGTTATCTGGAGGGGCATAGAATCGATTATCCACTAAAGTATAAGCTAGACTCGGGGCAACCGCCCAACCATTTTGGGCGAGTTGGGCAAAATATATAATTAAACTAATATTTGAACTTCAAAATGTAATTTGCACCCAAATTTAAAGAGACACTCAATTCGGTCAAAATGGCGGTTTTTGGTACCGTTGCCTCAGGCAAGTGACCCGAGTTATCTTACTGCCCATATGTACCGCCTTTATCCAGCGTCTAGTCTAGGATAACATCGAATATCTTACCCCATCATTCCGTGACAGAGGTGGTTGCACAAGTATAGGTCGCATGGGAGTGGTCGATTGCTAACGCAATCGACTATCGTGGTCTTTTGGCCGAGTTGGTGCTGTCCAGCGTTTTATTCGTGGAACCTGCCAATCTTCGAACCTGCCCATGGGAGTTCTGACACTCAGAAATAAACTGCGCCGCCTAGGAGATCGTCACGGCTCAAAAACGCTTTTTCGCCACAATGAAGGAAGCGAAAATCATGTTCAGGATCTATACAAGATTCGACAGGACCGAAGTTGAGATGGAAGCCTGCCGCTACTTGTTATTGGATGCCCAGATAGTACAGGGCCTGCAAACCGATAATGGAACGTTTTCCCATTTTGTTTGCTTTGCCCGCATGAAAATTCTATATACAAATTGTCATTAAACTCGAGAGGTAGCTGCAGTAACCAGATTGCTTTTCTTCTTTTCCTTCTTACAGAAGTTCCTTTGCTCTAGTCGACAGTCCATAACTATTGGATCCATAATCTAAGGGTTGAAGTAGGTAACCCCAAGCGTAGTTATAGGTTCAACGCTACTAGAGAGACAACTCCAGTCTCCATCTTACCTCCAAAATCTATGGCCTGAGTATCCTGAGGTAAGTCTCCATCTAGCTGTGGGTTACAGTCAGGGATGCAGTCAGTTCCCAAGTTGGAAAAGAGCTCGCCTTCCGAAGTGAAAAAGCTTAAGCCTACTGCGACTGGGATACAGTATATAGAACAGTCTGTGCTCTAACTAACTACAATACATATCAAACGACATATATATGCTACGAGGGGATTCGCACCTTTCAATTAATTACCTTTGAAATTTCTTACTAAATCACTCGAATACTAGAATCATCAATGATGTAAGGACGTGGCGATTTCCATGACAGTAGGGTCTGTGAGCATAAAATTTCATGCAAGGCCCAGAAATTAACTTATAGTAAAGCCTACTTTAGGGTACATCAGCTCAGCAAACTTAGGACAGTTGGTCATTCCTAAAATTATATTTCGAAGGTTATGTATTTAAATGAAAACGTGGTCGAACCAGTAAATAGTTTGCAAAGCAGGCCTAACCTACAGTCGCCGATATGAAAACACTAAATGGAAATAATTCCTGAAACAGAGGCCATGGTGAATATTAATGAGAACTTTAAAAAAAAACCGAAGATTTTGCGGCCATCTGATAACCAAATGGCAAAAAACCCTACACTCCTAGGAAAACAAACCCGCGTGACCCAAAACAACAAGAGTGTATTTTGCAAAACAAATGCGCTGATCAGCCAACAAGCAATGAGAGGAACAGTCGTTGACACTCGCGTCAATGGGCTATGGTTTAAAAAACAAATAGATTTCAAGGTAACCGGATGGAATAAGAATGTATTAAAATTAATTCGGATTTAAATATATCCTTGAGAGATTCGAAGACTTGCTGTGGATCAGATAGCCCTGAACATCCAAACCGGAATCACATATTAGCAAGTTCTAGGTCGATTTGCCGGTCAAGGAAGGCCCGCTTGTCGCCAACCAATTCAGTCTGAAGTCGTTGTTCAACAAGAGCGCGCACTACAGAAACATTTAGTCAGGCATCCGTAAAACAGCACCACCACATTGAAGGTTACATACCTTGTTTCTTCGTCACGCTTTCTAGATCAACTTCAGCCAAACATAACCGTATTGCTTCAGTGATTGCCACTTCATCTGGGCCGGCGCTTGGTCCGCCTCTGAAGTCCACTATAGTGCTCACTGGTCTCGAGTTAAGCCCACCGGCAAGAGAACTTCGGGCCCCTTGTCTAAGTGGGATTCCAAGCAAATTTTCAGAACTCTGCATCATTGACATGCTTTGTCTGCTAACATTCATTGGATTATCTTGGTAGGTGCTTAGATTGCCGACAGACAAGTGTCGTTGATTTTGATATCCAGGCTGGTGATGATCCGTATACCTAGAAAGGCTAGAGAGGTGCGAAGTTCTATTCCCTGGGATGTTGCCGCCAAATGGTGCGGGTGACTGAGGAGGAATATAAGGGCCAGCGGTGCGTCCATGAGGAAAGCCAGTCAAAATGGTTGACGCAGGCTTCACGGATGAGTATGTAGAATTCATGTCATCCATCTCCACAGCGATATCATCCGTATAACCACCTGGGTAATGTTTTTCTTGGCTCATGTCGGCATTTCTGCGTCGGCCAGGAAGATTATTGGCTAAGGCATAGTCATCCCAGCGTTGAAGAGGAATACTTCTGGGATCAAAGCCTTCATCATCGAGAGCAATGACACGACTGTCTCCTTTCTCACCAATCACAACACGGGTATTTCCCCAGGAAAAGTTGTCCTGATTCCAAAAGGAATATAGCGGCAGGATAAATCCATAGATCGGGAATGCTAAGATGTAAATGATCATCCATCCAATATGCTGCCATTGTCGTTTCACGATAAAAATAATGGCTTGTAGCCCGTAAACGGCAGCTAGAATTATGATAGAGATCAGGGGGAACTGGCCTTTGTGTGCGACAACAGTGTAAACCAGGTAGCCTAGATAAACGCAAGTAGCGGGGAGAATGACAGTTCCTAAGAGGTCGATCAAGACAACAAACCGCATGCTGAAGCAACAGAAACCACATAGGTTGTCCAATGTCGCCAACTCGACCAAGTTATGAATGGTAGAATTGATCCACCTGCGCCTCTGCGAGAGAAGAACGCTCCAGGTCTCGGGGGCAGCAGTGCTAGCCTTAGCATTGGGAACGAATTTGTAAGACATCTGGGGAAAGTGCTTCATCATAAGTGTTGTCAGGAAACGATCTTCACCAAGAGCCAAAAGATTCTTCTTATGGAGGGTGTCGACCTCGCCGTCAGCATATTCTCGGATAACTTCATCAGAAATAATCAGAGGCTGGCCCTTGGCGAGAGTTCGAAGGCGATACATGCAGAAACTTCGGCCTGTTAGTATATAGATGAATAACGGCTTCAAAGTATAGCACTCACCATCCCGGGAGACAAGTAACGCTACCAAAAAGTGACTCAAATGCTTTTGCTAAGTGATGGGAGATATAGTATTCATAGACTTGAATCATAGTCCACCAGCTTCTTTCTTCGTTTTGTAGACTCGTCTCACCGCAAATACCTGCGATCTTGGCGTCATTGGCACAAGAGGCAACTAGACGGTTAAGAGCATCTTCTTTAACGCTGGTATCAGCATCCACCATGAGGATATATTCATACAGCTCAGGGTCAACACCAATAACGTTGTTTATCTGGTGAAAGACTTCTAGTTCGAGGGGTGACATCGGCGAACGGTGGTGGACACGGTTGAGCAAGTTCATCAGAAGAACTTGAGAATCGCGTTTTCCACGGTTCCCAGGTTTAGACTTAGTTTGCTCGGATTCCTTTCCGACCTTAACGATGACAATGTAGGGGACAACATTGCCCTCACATTCATATAGACCAGAATAGACTTTTCCGTAGTTAAGCTGGTCACTTCCGTGGCCGACTGACTTGAATGGCAATGCTGGAGGATCAATTTTCGGGTCCACTCCTAAGATGTCAAGAACGATTTTTGGGGTTGGACGATTATTACCGCCTCCAACTATCATTCCATCACATATAACGCAAATAAGTTTTCGCTTGTTATCATATTGAAGCGCCGTAAGAGAATCTAAGCCTTTGCGAAGTTGATCCTCGCCTTCAGTGTAGGCCGGGACCTGACAGATAACAAATTTGTCCTGTGGGGCAGGGCTGCGCTTTGTGCCGAACTGAAGAGCAGCTAAAAACTTGGCAAGAATAACACTAGCAATAAGGATCGTGAAGGCCAACAAGATCCAGTTGTTTACTGTGCACCTAGGCGAGGTCCGGAAATCAGTTTGGCCTACGTAGAACATATTATTGAGGCAGTTCAAGGCGTTGTCGAATTGGGGCGATTTCTGCCACTTGTTTGTTATATCGCTTCCGGGATTATTCTGGAAAAGATCAGTCACTCCGCTTGGAAGGAACTTGTAAGTTGGATAGTTGTTCATCATCTTAAGAGTGTAAAAATAGTTGGTTAAGTCATAGATCTTGTTATTTATAATCGACCAATATCGTTGGTCATCGTTTGCTTGCTGTTGAACTGTTTGCGTGGTCCACACGAGATCGCCTTTGTAGTACTCTGTAATTTTCGGGAGGAATACATTTGCATACCAAGTAATGTTATGCAACGCGGTGTTGGGGTTGGTCTGAAGTTGAGGACCGCTAGTATGGAGAGCACTTGAGTATACAACGGCCGTTGTATCGTTATTTTGAAGAACAACCGAGGCGTCAGTAACGAAGGGCGTACATGCTTGTGCCAAAGGAGGGGGGAAATAGGCATCAAGGTTTTGACCAGCGAATGGTTGCATGGTTGACGCACTTGTCTCGATAGCTGTGTCACTGTGTTGGAGTTTCCAAAATTTACTGATATCGTAGACAGAGCCGTGGATGCTGACATAGAAGTCGTCGTCGCCTTGGTGGTAGCTTACCTCTTGGGTATTCCACACCTTGTCCTTGTTTGGGCAAAGAAGATTGCCAAACTCAACAATGTAAAAAATAACCACAGCATTGAAAAGCAGAATAAGGAACATCAGTGATAATTTCTCTCGCCAGGCCATTCGCACATCGGGGCGTTTCATCCGACCCACATAACGTAGAACAAAAGATGGGATCCACCACGTAAATATCCAGACCACAGTAACCCAAATACGACGAGTCATATCGATCTTCTTCTTCTCGATGTGCTTGGCATTCCCAAATTCTGCGTCAAGTTCTACAGCATATCCGTCCATGCCACCATCATAGGAATCGCCGATATATTTTTTTTGATCTCCCTTAGCACCGAGGCCATAATCACCTGTTGCAGAGCGTAAAGTTCGAGGTGCCGTCGGGGCGATTGATCGGGCTGCCCCAGTCGCACTCTGAGCCATAAGATTCTGACCCTGCAGCAGGTCGTCACGACTTCCTAGGAGACTCATAGCCTCGCCTGTCGGGGGGAAGAATCCCGATCCATTTTGATTTGGAGGTGTTGACGAGTAGCCGGTTTCAAAGGGGTTAGCACTCATTGCGAATGGAGAAACTGAGGAGCCATCCGGTTTTAAGTCAAGCATAGTCTCAGCCTCCCACCAGGCTCCTTCTCTCATCCATATTCTCTCATGACCAACGACAACATCCCCATTACTCCATCCCCTTTCGATTATCCAATTCTCGACGCCATCTTTGCCTTCCTTGCAACCGAGACGGGAATATCTAGTTACAAACTCCTCGACATCAAAGTCGGCGGTAAAATCGAGGTGTTTGCGACGACGGTTCGCCCATTCTGGAAGCCTCCAATCACGCAGTTGGCGGGATACCGTGCCAGCTGACCAAGCCGCCGTTGCAGACGGTAGATTGGCTATAGTTGCTGGACGCTCATCAGTTGGGTGGAGAGAGAGGTGATGCCACACCCGGCTGCTTCCCAGCATAGTAGTAAGATCGAATCTGTCTCGCTTGCCTAGAGTGACCCCTTCACTCTCAGAGGGGATAAGGACACTGCGAAGAAAGCCTCCTTCCTCCGCCTCCCACCCAACCTTCTCCAAGACAGCCTGCCTTTTATCATTGGCATGCTCCCGCTCGCGGGCCGCTGCCGATCCAGTGAGACCCAAATCAGCACCAACCTCAGCTACAGTGTTGTTCATTTCTTTCACAATAGAATGACCAGCACTGGCGATTTCGATCCCATCTTCTTTCATTTCCGCGTTGATACCAAGCATGTCATCGAAGACACCTCTAAGAGCCACAGCCTTGCCAAGAGTTGGGCTTGGAATGTCAACAACCGTCAGGCTCACAGTGTCTGCATTTTCCTCACTTGTCCACTGGGTACGGGATCCAGCGCCACCGTCGCTGGATCCACTTTCCTGGGTATTATTCAGATCGTTCATAATGGCCTCGTTTGCCCGCTGAATCATCCAATCCACCAGCGCTTCGTAGATACCTGCAATCAAGATATGTCGCTCATCCGTAGTGCAGTTTCGAATAAGTACCTCAGACTCCACGCCAAGAAGGCCACTCACTTCCTCACAAATCTCCTCCAGCTCTTCTTCATCAACCAAGAAACCTAGTGTGTTACCAAGTTTAAGCAAACCAGCGAGAACGGAGATAAGTCCCCTTTGTAAAGAGCCCTTGATGCCAATTGCCTTCAGAGCCGTTCTAAAGTCTTCGGCCGATGCAGCATCATCTGCCGTTGGCAGATAGGATGGAGGTGTGAAGGTGCCAGATCTGTTGAGCAAAGCGTATCCCGACGGATCTTTAAGGTTTAAGTATTCCCTCTCTGCCGGCGTGGACACCGAGTTAAGTAAATAATAGAAGACATCGAAAGCGCGGTAGCCTGACTCAGCCGGGACATTCAACAATCCTTCAGTAGTGTCGATACCAGAAGTAGATAGCGATATTGAAATGTTCTTCACGGTGCCGGCAAGAGTAAATGTGTAGGAAATCGCAAGGGAGGAATGGAGGGAGTATGAAGGATTGAAAGGCGTTACAGCCGATAAGAAGGGACTAATGGCAGAGAGCGCAGTGAAAACCAGTGGGGGTGTCGACAGGGGAATTGCGGATAGAAATGGCACCAACAGCGAAGGGGTTGAACGGTGTAACGAGCTTATAAAGGGTCAGCTACTCGACAGGCTTCAGAGTTCAAATCGTGGAGTGAATAAATACCATAGAAGGATGCAGCCATCCTCGGCCCTCCGTCTCGCGTGCTCCCATGCTCTTCTGGCTAACTCACTATCGACTACTCCTCCCGAGTGTCCATTAGGCACCAAATTGACCGTTGTGAGCCAAGTGTTGACGACAAGACTCGTCCCAGATTCCAGTTGATATGGCTGCCCCGAGGTATAAAATGTATGAAGGGCATTGAGAAGAGAGGTGGTGGATACCTGGGATGCTTGGTTCGCAACGGAGCGAGAAGGAACGGCGGCCGAACTGTTGGAATAAACAGAGAAACGATTTGATGATGCAGCCATCTTCAATAAGGGCAAACGACTGATATTAAATAAAGTCAGGACATCAATCTATAACGGGATGTGTCCTGGTAGGGACCATCTGCCCACTTTGACAAGACTTGGATCCAGAATCGGAAATACGTTGCCCTTCAGTCGCCACGACAACGTGATAGAAAGAATCCTAAGTAACAAGCGAGCGATAAGGAAAAGCCCTTCAAAACGAGCGTAAGGGTTGACCCTGCAAGAACTAGGTCACCACTTGAAGTGCAAACCTGAAAAGAACTGGAGAGAAGAGGCTTGTCCTAAAAGTTGAAAGGGTTGGAAAGGGACGAAGAGGTTTCAATGTTATTATTGTTGTCAGTGGTCACAGTACCAAAATTTTGCAATACCACGTACCTTTTATTAATTTCGGCATACGGAATCAGACAAAACAAAGTACCACTAGTAAAGTACCAGTACTACCTCATTATTCCGTACCGTCAATATCAACAAAAATTGACTGGATCAATATGCGCGTCGAGCCTTGACAACAGTCTACCTAACCGTCTCATTTTTTCCTATCATACATACCTACCTATGTGTGATCGCCGAAAATGCTTCTTTTCAAGAACCGCGTGGTCCTCAATAGTTCAACCTTCAATGCCCTCATGGAAATGCTGTTGTCTCTGCTTTAAGTTCCCATCACACCAACCATAACTCAACGCCATTTTCTCTACCGGGAATTCTCTTATATATAAGTCTCATTTGAAAATTTCCATCATCGCTTCCTGGTAGCGTCTACTCGGGCCGTCGGGTTGTTGTTCTGCAGGCCCATAGAGTGGACTGATAATTCTCTCAGACACGACTGTCCCCTTTCGCCAGATTTCTTTTCCATCGGGGTATTGAAGGACGCACGTTGATATGAAAATCTTGAAATAAGAGAATTCCCGGTAGCCAGTAGTTGGTTAAAATGGCGTTGAGTTGTAGTGTGATGATGGACATGTTGGATGGGACCAAGGGATACAACCAACGGCAAAAAACATTATCACACTGAAGCATTTTGATATATCATGTGCTAGCTAACTTATCCATAGACTGAGGCCTCATGAGGCTCTTATGAGTATCGTGGTGGTCGCACATCATAACGTTCGGACCAATCCATGAGCTTGTTTGATCACTTCATGTTCATTATTCTTATCTAGTCGACTATCTGAACCGGAAGACTGGCTCTCAAATCATTGTTGTCTCCACATCAGAGTTTTGCTGGAAAGGTTTTCAATGTATCATCCTATTTGAAGATGAACATATCATAGTAGAGGAGGACGCCCTAGTAGAAATTATAGTTGCAACGCGGAAATGAATCATTCGACGGCCAATAACGAAGAAGCCGCAGCCCTTCTGAATCCAGCGGACAAAGACAATAGGAAGTCTCTATTGAGGAGCAACAAGAACCCTCCAACCAATCGAGTTGCAAAAACTATCGGTTCATTTTCCATTGGCAGTCTATCTCTTTGTTTCGGGAGGAATCAAAGGACTCATTTGGCGTGTTCAGATGTTCCTGGCACCCGCCAACGAAGGTGACGAGGAGGCTTATGCCTTAACAGCTGCACATGTGTTTCCCGCCGACCTTTCTCAAGAAACCGCGGAAAGGCATGTCATCAATCCCGGAGGGCTAGATGTTTTAGGTATGCTCTTTGCGATTGTGAAGGTAAGAGGGATAGATAGAAGGATCTGAACTTCTATATTCAGATTGATGACGAAGGTTATATTATCTCATATAGAACAAACAGCACTGCGATTGGGCTCTGGTTTGTTAACCCAGAGTGGTAGGGAAATAATGAGAATGATAGGGCAGTTTGCGGACCTACAGATTCAAGCGAGGTGGTCTTTTGTCCTGTCACCGAACAAAATGGTTGGAAGTCCTCTGTCTTATAGGCTTGCCGTCCCCTATTGTGCAGTGCCTATACAACGCGCACAAGACAGAAGCTTGTTCCGCTGTCGCTCGCGGCAGATTAAAGACGCTCTTTGTCAGGTAAATGTCCATTTGGTAACTTAATGTTACTATGAAGATTGTCCATTGATATCCAGTATACTATCTATCTTTGCTTTTTATACAGCCCTAAGCCTTATATTGTCATTAACTCTTTGATCAGAAATTATCCCCTCATGCAGTTTATACCTTCGGAAGAGATAATCTTATTTCGATATCGTACCTATTGTCTTCGAGGCAAGGGGCTTAAGCGAGCTCCGTAAGATACTACATATAATGATATATATTATGAGTAGATAAAAACTGTGTTGCAGCTATTGATCTGTAACAAGTTCTTGTCTCGGAAAGATTGTTTCATTGTAAAAGTAGATATAAACCCATTTCTAAGCCAGTTTCCTTTACATGTGTTGTATATATATCGTGTAATCTAACCTGAATATTTAAGCATCTGTTGACATAGCGTCTGACCAATAAAAGCAGTTGCTAGCTACATATATGCCACTCGCCGACAGGATTGAGGAAAAGAATGGACATAGACATACATCTTGTCCTGTATGTAGTTATTCATGCGCGAACGCGTCTCGCATGAGAAACCTCTATGTATGTACTCTACTTCGTAAATTTTAGGTGTCGGATTCATCATACATACTAGTACGTTCTCAGTCTTCACACTGGTATCAAGTCCCGACACTAGTCACTAGTGGCACAACTATTTTTAGCCATAGAATCTACTAAAACCTAAACTAGAAGTGGTTAAAACCCTAACTTCCAAGGTACCTGATTTAAGTTGTCACATTATTTTAGTTATACTGTATCATTATTAAGTTATTGATATTGTATAATCGTACTGTACATGAAACCTGAATTCTGTGTTTATTTTAGAGGCCGGTTCTGTTCACATGTAAGTCTTTGATTCCCTTGTTGCCATTTAGAGTATTAATGTCTATTTGATTGGTGGGTTGTCCCTGCATATGGTGTCAATAATTAGGTATGTATCACATGGACGGCTGACTTGAGCAAGGAACCTTCGCCTCAATGTGGCGTTGAAATGATCCGCAGAACTACCTACCCCTGAAGAATTGCATCACACCAATAAGCATATAATAAGCAACAGTTGACTTGAGAATTTTTGTTACACCTTCTATCATATGAATTGATATCACTGCTATATAGATCGTTGCACAGACAGTATCATTATTTCATATTTAATAACGGTCAAGGCCGGGGGGGTTACATCGTTTACCATGAGGGCGAGATCATATGGGGTTCCCTGGCAAGATTTGTATTGGCCGTGTCTCAAAAAGTGGCACGATACACTTTGGGCGCTATCCCTTTGTGGTGGTAGACTGAGACTGACCGTTGACGAGCTGTCAATCGGGATGTGTGTGGCCATTCTTGGCTCAACCAGCTCCACTCAATCGTCAACAACACGCTCAACCTCAAAATAAAAATGAAATCGACCTAGGCTGTGTTTGGCCAGCACAGCTTGAAAGTTGAAACCGCGCCCCAAGGTAAAAATGGTGTGCATGAGAGATGGAGGTACAAAGTACAAAGTACTCCATACATAATCAAAGTAGACAAAAAGGGGGTTATCGGCACTGTAGGAAACAAAACGACGAAGTTCCTGGTTCCAGAAGAAAGGTACCTGGTAATAAACCCAAGCCCCGATGGGAGGAAATCTCGGAAACCCCCGCAACAACCAACAACCGACTTTTACAAATATGTATTACCAGGTATTGACGAGACAGATTTCATGGTACGAGACATTCGGTAACCAGTCAGCATTCACTTCCAGTACCATAACCATAAAATACCAAAAGGTTCCCCGTACTTTATACTCCGAACTTGGTTCAAGGCTCCATTGGATCACGTGTACCATGGTACGTATTTTTCTTGAGTATGATAACGAGATTTGTGTATACATACGAAATATAACAGTTTATTATTAGGTACTAACTATCCTTACTGAATCTGATACTAGTAGTAATAAATAGTAGTGAAGTTACCGATACATACTGTTTTGAATTTTCTTATTATTATTCCAAATTGAACCACCAACTACTCTACTACTACTGTAAACATTCCACACCCCCAAAAGACAATCGTTTGCATTCTTCGTTCCCAACCCTTTTGGTCTGTTATCATTATTTATCCTCCCTCGTTTTTTTTTTGTTGACGATTTCTCGCTATCCTGAAACTATTTTAAACCCTTCGTTCCTGTTGAGTCTTTGAATGGGTGTTTCATTATCTTCTCCCAGCGCTTATTAGCAATCGCTTTCTTGTCCCTCATGAGAATCCATACTACTATCGCGCTGCTAGAGGGCTCATGGGGTTGTTGGTGTCTTGAAAAATTATCTCTTGCCTTTTGACAAGATTACATCCGTTCCGGCCATAAGGGAGGCACTAAATTAATATCTTTCGTTCCCCTAATTCTACAGGATAATTCATTCGCCAGCACTTCGTTTGAAACTGAAAAGTTTCCATCAACATTCTCACTGCCTTTGATTGACATTCGATTCACCGGGGAAATATGGCTACCCCTTCCCATGCACAGTCGTCGCTACCATCATTACCGGCTCACCTTCAATCAGATACACACTTGACCGCACATTTGGCTAGCAGGTATTGTTATATCTTAATGTCGACTACTAATGCAGGGACCGCTAACTGGAAGTTTGCTGTAGGTTCCATGTATCTCTCCCCACCGCTCGCCTGTCTTCGCAAGGATTAATCTGTCTCAACACTTACACGTCGTCCACTAAAGGCCCTGATGGCGGTAAAGAAGGGAGTGCTATGGGGGAAGCCGAGGATTTGGCAAGACGTTCCTTTACTCGGCTCGGTTCAAGAGGCGAGAACCAAGCCATCGTCTTCTTGTGAGTGAAATCCATTTTGCTTAGGAAACGCTGCGGTTCTCTGCAATACAGATGGTTGACTTGATCGCGTGGATAGAGGAGAAAGCGGCTCTGGCAAGACGACGATTCGCTCGCATCTACTGTCGTCGTTCCTCTCATTTTCATCGACACCCCTGTCGACCAAACTTTCGTTTGCCGCTTTTGTCTTCGACACGTTAACCACAACTAAATCCTTAACAACCCCGACTGCGTCCAAGGCTGGTCTATTTTTCGAATTGCAATATGATTCATCGTCATCCGTGAATCCCACTTTGATCGGTGGCAAGATTCTGGACCATAGATTGGAAAGAAGCCGGATAACGTCCGTACCAACCGGAGAAAGAACGTTCCATGTTTTATACTATCTCTTGGCTGGAACAAGTGCCGCTGAGAAGACTCACTTGGGGTTTGATAACTCTGTAGCCATACAGACAGGAGGCTCCGGTAATCGATCTTCTGGAACTTTTGGTCACAAAAGATGGCGATACCTAGGCCACCCCACCCAGCTGAAGGTCGGCGTCAATGATACAGAAGGGTTCCAGCATTTCAAGACTGCTCTACGAAAATTGGAATTTCCCCGTGGCGAGATTGCAGAAATTTGCCAGATTCTTGCTAGCATCCTCCACATCGGCCAGCTCGAGTTCACAACAGGTCAGTCTACCACAACCTCAGCAGAAGAAAGTGGCGGATACTCCCATGAAGGAGGAGAAACTGTCACAGTTGTTCGGAATAAGGACGTTTCAGGGATTGTAGCTGCTTTTTTGGGTCTCAGCACCGAGGCTCTTGAAAGTAGTCTCAGATACAAGACGAAGACGATTCGACATGAACGTGTAACGGTAATGCTTGATCCTCGTGGGGCTCGGCAGAGTGCTGATGAACTCGCTCGCACTTTGTATTCCCTGCTGGTCGCCTACGTGATTGAGGGTATCAACCAGAAAATTTGTGCCGCAGAGGATAGCGTTGGGAATACTATCTCCATTCTTGATTTCCCAGGCTTTGCTCAGGCCCCATCTACCGGCTCTACCTTGGACCAGTTCCTGAATAATGCAGCTGCAGAATCTCTCTATAATTGCTGCCTCCAAAACTTTTTTGACCGTAAAGCAAATATCTTGGAAAGTGAGGAAGTCAGTGTCCCCGCGACTAGTTATTTTGATAATTCAGATGCCGTTCGCGGCCTTCTCAAGCCCGGAAACGGACTTCTAAGCATCCTCGATGATCAAACGAGGCGTGGAAGATCAGATGTTCAATTGCTTGAAAGTCTGAAAAAGCGTTTCGATAATAAGAATCCCGCCGTTGTTGTCGGCGATGCAACCGCAGTTCTACCGGGGAGCAATTTCGCCAGTCCGAGTGCCAGTGCGGCATTTACAGTGAAGCATTTCGCAGGGGAAATAGACTACCCTGTTGGTGGATTAGTCGAGGAAAATGGAGAAACCATTTCGGGTGACCTCATCAATCTCATCAATTCCACAAAGAGTGACTTTTTGCGAGAGCTCTTTGGACAGAAAGCACTTCAGACGATCGCACATCCCAAGGAGAAAACTGCTATCATGCAGGCTCAAGTGAGCTCCAAACCATTGAGAATGCCTAGTATGGCCAAGCGCAAGACTAGTCCACCATCTAGATTTACTTTTCGGACCAACCGCTCCGACAACGATGATGCAGAAGAGTTAGATAGCCAGGAGGGTTCGAAGGCCGGAAGGAGAAAAAGCGGCGCTTTGACTGGCCCTGATCAAGGTGCAGCTGGCCAATTCCTCTCCTCCCTTGAGGTTATCAGCAAATGCCTTAATTCGACCAATTTAAACTCTTACTTCGTTTTCTGCATAAAGCCAAATGACCGACGCATTGCTAATCAATTTGATAGCAAATGTGTTCGCACTCAAGTTCAAACTTTCGGCATTGCGGAAATAAGTCAGAGACTTAGGAACGCAGATTTCAGTGTTTTTCTACCCTTTGCTGAATTCCTTGGTTTGGCGGAAGCTGAGAATATTGTCGTGGGAAGTGACAAAGAAAAGGCGGAGTTGGTTCTGGATGAAAAGAAGTGGCCAGGCAATGAGGCGAGGGTTGGTAGCACCGGTGTTTTCTTGAGCGAAAGATGTTGGGCCGACCTTTCTAAGCATGGAGAAACGGTTCTCCCCGTATACAGCGCAGAGGGGATGGACGATAGTGGAGATGGACTCCTTCATCCTCAACATGGCGTTTATTCCGACTCTAAGGTCCGATTACTTAACTCAACTGACAATTCTCCTACTGGAGCATACATCTACGGCGAGGAAACCAAGCAAGGCTACTTCGGTAATCGTGACCCGGATGGGCGATCTGATGCCGGTGCCTCGGCTTTCAACTCCGGTGACATGTTCAGAAACCTCAAGACCAGAGAGCAAATGGCGGAAAAGGGTAACGAGAAGAGGATGGAAGAGGTAGATAATGTAACCGTCTCTGGTAGCCGCAAGCGTTGGCTCGCCCTCGTCTACCTTCTTACGTTTTATATCCCCGACTTTGCTATCCGATACATCGGAAGAAAAAAGAGAAAAGATGTTCGAATAGCATGGCGCGAAAAACTCACCATCAACTTGCTCATCTGGTTCAGCTGTGCTGTTGCAATTTTCTTCATCGTCTTGTTTCCAGCTCTAATCTGTCCCACGCAATACGTCTTTTCCGCTGAAGAACTATCCTCTCATGATGGGAAAAACGGGGCTAACTCTTATATTGCCATTCGTGGTGTTGTTTTTGATCTGGGGGCATTCATACCTGCACACTATCCTAAAATCATACCTAATTCAGCACTAAATAAATATGCCGGTCTTGATACCACTGATCTCTTTCCGGTCCAGGTTTCCGCTTTGTGTCGTGGACAAGACGACAAGCTCAGTCCATTGGTTCAGCTTGACTACTCACCCACCAACATTTCTGGATCAGCGACTGTCATTAGCAGCCTGGACACTAACAATCAGTATCATGATTTTCGTTCTTTCACAAATGACTCTCGACCAGACTGGTTCGCTGAACAAATGAAGATGCTCACATCCAATTACAAGAAGGGGTACGTTGGTTATAGTCCCGATTACATGCAGACTTTGGGACAAAAGCAGCAATCAATTGCAAGCATCAACGGGGATGTCTATGATTTTACGAAATATATTGCCGGGGGTCGCCGAGTAGTGGCTCCTATTGGTCAAACAACCCCAAATGATGTCAATACTAACTTCATGGATCCGCTCATTGTCACCTTGTTTCAGCAAAAGCCTGGTCAGGATGTTACCAAATACTGGAATGACCTTCCTTTTGATTCAGCGCAGCGAACACGGATGCTTTTATGTATGCAAAATTTGTTCTTCGTTGGCAAAGCCGATACCCGGAACTCGACTCAGTGTGTTTTTGCAAGGTACTTCATTCTTGCAATCTCAATCCTTCTTGTCACAATCATCACCTTTAAGTTTTTCGCTGCTTTGCAGTTTGGCAGGAAAAATGTTCCCGAAAATCTCGACAAATTCATCATCTGCCAAGTCCCAGCATATACAGAAGATGAGGACTCTCTTCGTCGTGCGATTGACTCCATGGCTCGAATGAAGTATGATGACAAACGGAAGCTACTCGTAGTAATTTGTGATGGTATGATTATTGGCCAAGGGAACGACCGCCCTACTCCTAGGATCGTCTTGGACATATTGGGAGTTCCAGAAACTGTCGATCCTGAACCGCTTAGTTTTGAGAGTCTAGGAGAAGGCATGCGACAGCATAATATGGGCAAGGTCTACTCAGGGCTCTATGAAGTTCAAGGCCACATTGTCCCTTTCCTAGTTGTAGTTAAAGTCGGAAAACCTTCAGAAGTTTCTCGCCCAGGCAACCGTGGCAAACGAGACTCTCAGATGGTCTTGATGCGCTTCCTCAACCGCATTCATTACAACCTTCCGATGAGTCCACTCGAACTCGAGATGCATCATCAAATCCGGAACATTATAGGCGTCAATCCAACATTTTACGAATTTATTTTGCAGGTGGATGCCGACACAGTCGTTTCCCAGGATGCAGCGACCCGAATGGTTGCTTCGTTCCTTTCGGATACACGTCTTATTGGGGTGTGTGGTGAAACCGCCTTGAGCAATGCCAAATCATCCATGGTAACGATGATGCAAGTTTACGAGTACTACATATCTCACAATTTGACTAAAGCCTTTGAAAGCCTCTTTGGTTCAGTAACTTGTCTGCCTGGATGCTTCACCATGTACCGAGTTCGCTCATCCGAGAAACGCAAGCCGTTGTTTGTGAGCAGGGAGGTTGTTGAAGCGTATGCAGAAATTCGAGTTGACACGCTTCACATGAAAAACCTTCTTCACCTTGGTGAGGATCGATACTTGACAACTCTTCTTCTGAAACATCATCCCAGTTATAAGACCAAATACATCTTCAACGCCCATGCCTGGACAATTGCCCCAGATAGCTGGACTGTCTTCCTATCACAGCGTCGAAGGTGGATTAATTCTACAGTCCACAATCTAATAGAATTGATTCCTTTACAACAACTCTGTGGGTTTTGCTGTTTTAGCATGAGGTTTGTTGTGTTCATAGATCTTCTCAGCACCATAATTCAGCCTGTGACAGTTGCCTATATTGTCTATTTGATTGTTTGGTTGTCTTTGGACACTTCTATCATTCCATTCACCGCCTTTATCCTTCTTGGGGCTATTTACGGTTTGCAAGCAATCATCTTCATTCTACGACGGAAGTGGGAGATGATTGGTTGGATGCTCATTTATATTCTTGCAATGCCTATCTTCTCCCTAGGTCTCCCTCTTTATTCGTTTTGGCATATGGATGACTTCTCCTGGGGCAACACTCGTATTGTCACCGGGGAAAGCGGACGTAAGGTAGTCATCTCTGATGAGGGCAAATTCGATCCTTCATCTATTCCGAAAAAGAAGTGGGAAGAGTATCAAGCAGAGCTCTGGGAAGCTCAGACCCAGAGGGATGACCGCTCGGAAGTTTCGGGGATCTCATATGGCACCAAATCCTATCATCATGGGACATCTGAATATGCATTTCCTGCGTCCCGTCCTATGTCCCAACTTGACTTGCCACGTTTTGGATCTCGTATGTCCTTAACCCCATCGGAGGTGATGGGTCGCACCGCCGATATGGAAATTGGCGACCTTGCCGGACTGCCTAGCGATGATTCTCTCCTAGCAGAAATCCGCGATATTCTGAAGACCGCGGACTTGATGACCGTAACAAAGAAAGCTGTCAAGCATGAGCTAGAAAAACGATTTGGAGTAAATCTCGACTTGAAAAGAACATATATTAACTCAGGTAAGCTTATTCTGTTGGAGTTAAGGTAAGGTCCACTTGGAATTAACAAAGAGCTGATTGGTTGTCCATTTTTCAGCTACCGAGGCAATCTTATCGGGCCATTTATGATCACAATCGCCCCCTTTTTGCTGCGTATAATATTTTCATGACATGATATGATACGATCTCGATAGTCACCCTTCAATAGCTCTGCATGTCTGTAAAAAGGAGACATCTCTGCGCTGATTCTTTTGTCTTATTACGGTCATACTATGTGTTTCATTCTGCAGGGGAGTGCAGTTCGAAAGATTTGATTCCATGCACTTACACACACTTAATTACTACCCCTTTATCTTGTAATTGACCCTTCCCGTGAAGCCTTTGGGTTGGAGACTTCCCATCTTATTTCTTACAAAATTATATTTGCGATTAGCTGCCACTGTTTTCTTGCCCTGTCTTTCCATGTTTTCGTCTTGTATTAGGTTTTTCTAGGAGCAGCCGAGAATCTTATAATTTTGGAGGCGCAAATATTATCTTCTCTATCTAGGTGTTTACCCGTATCTATTTTTTTTTAACTTTTTTACAAAATAACAATCTCCTGGAAATATTACATGAGAATCAGATAGGACCGCCGCTAGTGTATATATAAAACGGGAATACATGTTGTTAATAGCCACATCATCCAGCTCAAATTGGGAAATATTTAGGATAGAAACTAGCAAACGGCGACGAGAGATTTCAGTTATTATAGGTAGCTGATTGGAATGAGGCGTCCATGTCTTCTATGAAATTATTATGGTGCATGTACATAATGAAGGAATGGACGCTACATCTATCATATATACATATATGTAGAGCGAAGGCAACAATTGATACATGTACGTATTAGCATTAGTTACATATATATTGATCAGCGAAAGAATCGAATCGTCGTGCATGTACATACACCAATTATCTATAGTTACAGTATAATAACATGCAATGTACATATACTCAAGTTGTCAACGCGGTCCAAATCAATGGCTCCATCTATATGTATGCATCAATGGGCAGTGGCGGCACTGATAGATTATTATGTATGGTAATCAATCTTATTAAAAATACTCGTTCGCAATTCTAAAAACCTACTGTAGGTAAAGTAGGGGTAGTCAGCGGGAGTT